>JTDE01000101.1:252598-291656 GCA_014338405.1 Paragonimus skrjabini miyazakii | reverse complement strand
CTCTTGACTCACATGTGAATCTGTACGTGGTAGTTAAAAGCCAATGAATGACAGTATGCTTTCTGCAGTGAACAAACATTAATTTAAAAGAGGCTCTACGAAGACCATAAACAGCTCACTGAATATTCGAGTTTCTACGCCATGCTGTTTCAGACTAACAGGTAGTATGACGCATGCACTCTAATACATATGTATTCAAGTGAAAATTTTATTTAGGTAGCAGTTACTTGTGACTATGTAAAGAGTTTACTAGGTAACTTGTCGATCGAGGATAGTTTGCCCTGTTGTGTGATTTACTAAACAAGCGATTGATCGGAAACGTTATTGTTTCACCTAATTTCAATGAATAATACTCAATTTGTTATGGATGATCGTCTTGGGAAACAAACAAATTTTGTGCGATTCGCATCATTAGAATACCTAATCTTGTCAGTTATGTGTAATATTAGATTAGAAAGGATGCTTGAAAAACCGATTGAGTATAGTCGTTTTTTCGTACGAAATACTGCATCAGTTTACGATCTACTGCGCTCATTGAAGTTGAACGGCCACAAGAGAAGAAGTTTTCAGTCGCAGGCCTTAACCGAAGACTGCTTAATTTGAAAAACAATGTTTTGGTAACATAGGACATTTAAAGATAATTAGCACATAAATTATATTGACCTATAAGCCGGTAATATTGTTGCTTGCAAACGAGTAAAATTACTTATCAGTAGTGAGGACATTTTACTCTATGCAGTAAAAATGTACAAACAATCAGAATCATCTTGAGTAAGAAATTACTACAATGCAGCCATACTTTAAGAACATTGATGAGAATGCCGCATATAAGTAGAACCATGAAAAACAATCCACATGCCTACTGCTGATTAGTACAGCATTTGGTTGTTTTGGCATAACTAGCACACAGTGACTTTTAGCTTCTGTACTTAGATGAATTTATCGTTTTACTCCTTCCAGATTTGTGAGCGAAATCAAGTTTTGTTGCTAACTGGACTTTTCATTAAAGTGCACACATATCACGACCAGGATTGCACCTTTATTTACGTGCTCGAAAGGCGGCCATTCGAAACACTTCATCGCCGATCTAAACAAAATGTTCCGACAAATTCTGATAACTAAATCTCCATTTATAAACTTTTTTTAACAATCCCGTAGTCATTATGTGTGGCATATTTGATTTCTGTCATTGCCTGTTTTCATAAAACGTTGATTGGAAGGTTGTTGTGATAACAAATGTAATCATCAATTATGATTAGTATTCAGCTTAGCTTACTAAGACAACAAAATCACTTCTAATTTAGTGTGGGCGTCTCACCTACACAGCAACGATCATTTGCAGTGATATATCTTGAGTCAATTGTTTCTGTATACTGTGTTTGTACAATCACAAAAAATGTGAAGTACGGTTACCGGACAACAAATAAGGCCTTCTCAGGAGGTTACGTGGGCACTACTACACACCGTTGATTAAGGGCGAGGTGATGTGCATTTCGAGTGCAATTTTGACGCAACTTATTTACTCACTACACCAAGTCTCATCGGGATCGGCGTTACAGGTCATTTACCTCTCGGTCAGTTGTTAAACCAAAGGAGACAAATTTCGTATTCTGGTCACCGCGGTAGCGGTCGGAATCCACAATTGTGCGCTCAGAGGAACTTTGTGCAAGCCCTACGGTTACCATCCCCCCCTTATCTACATGAGACTTCCAGAGGTCTTTTTATTCTCCTGACTGTCCTCCAGTTCACAACGGTGTGACATAATCATGTGACTAACTGCTCTTGACTTTCCACAGTCGGGTCTCATCTAAACATAAAATGTTATTTGATTGGCCCGATGACGACCAGTGTGACCAAGTGTGACAGATCCGAGTTTACGGTGTAAGTCATCGATTTAGCAAGCAGAGTGCACAATATGTGGAGACAAACCACTATTTCCTCTTTCTTAAATTCAGCTAAATGCGGCGGTCTCAAAAACAAAGTGAAGGTCCCGGTACGTCTTCAGAATGTAGTGGTGACAAACAAGGATGAAGTACGCGCGTCGTGAATGGATAAACCCAGCCATTTGCTAGACGGCCATGGTCCTCAGAAAATGACACGCTCTCTACTCTTTAATCGTTAGCTATTCACCGCAGAACGCATCTTCCACGAAATCATCAGAAAGCCTTGCCCAAACCCTACAATGATGCTGGATTACTCATAACGTGCATTGTGTTCGACGCAACCGCTTGGTCAAAAACCTGGCGAAGCGACTGCGCAACTTGGGCTATACGGTTTTCGAGGAGTTGCGAGTACCAACAGTCAGCTCGTTCATCAAACCCGATGTAATCGCGGTCCGTGACGGCACTGCTGTGGTGCTCGACGTCAGTATAGTGGATGGCTACCGAAGCCAACTTGCCTGGAAGGATAAGGTCGTGACATACAGAACCGACTTTCATAGTGCCGTCATTCAATCGGTCCTCCATACCATAAGCTGTGATGTGAACTCTATTTCCTCATTCACCTGTGATTATCTATTTTCGCGGTATTATATTTCCCTATTCATGTAGCGCTACTGTTTGACTGGGACTGCCTTATTACACAGTCACGGGTTTATGTCTACTGACTGTTTTAGGTTACCTAAAAACTTACGACACATTTGTGCAGAGTACCTGGCGTCCATCCAAACAAGGCCTAGTAGATCTAAACCTGGGTGATCTGTGACGAAACAAAATGTTTTGATTCGGCTGTCTCCAGACGTCACCTCACATGATACTTCCCCGGCTAGTTTCAGGGTTCCGCCAGAGGCGTTTAGAGCCATATGATGGGTTGGAAGCAGTGGGGGCCGCCCAAACTTTCGCCACGTTTCTCGGGAAATCAAAGTGATATCAGAAGCGGTGTCTAATTGCAAACGAGAAGGAACAACATTAATGCAAAGGATAACGCACTTGCGTTTGGATTCCCCATCAATTTTAAATGTTGCGGTTAACACCTTCGACATGCTGGAGGAGAACTTCGACGTTGGGATGGTTGTAGTAGTGCACGACAGCACATTTCTTTGTGATCTCTTTTTCCACACCTGTTGCATATGTGATTTTTGAACGGACAGAGACGAGCAAAGTGCCACTGCTTACAATACCAGCATAGTGATGGTGGTTTTGAATTTGTTGCTGGCTGGTGTATGTTTTTTTGGTCATGTTCTTGTTGCTGACGGCACAACACATTTCTAGCGGACCCACTGAAGCGGCCTGCTAAATCATTGCTGTATCGTGTTTCAGGTTAACCAGTCGTTGGCATTCTGCTGTGACACTCTGAAGAGTGATATCTGGACACTGCTCAGTTTTGTTCAAAATTTTGGTTCGAATATCTGCGTCTTGGTGTGAATGGAAACTACATACAAAGATGAGACACTTGAATTGATCGTCCGACATGCTAGGCAGTTTAGAACGTTCGCATTCTCGATTCACATTAGCTGCATACTGTACCGAGTCATCGCTAGGACTCTGTTAACTTCGAACAGTGATAACGAGTATTAAACAAGGATGATTTCTCATCGAAAATTTGTGACAGTGTCCTTGTTGTTTCCTCGTAGGTTAAATCTCTTGGATGTTTCGGCAAGATGAAATTCACGAATCGTTCGTGTTCTGTTGTGCCAAGTCTTCGCAGTAATAGTCTGACTTTGTTGTATTTAGGAAGCTGTGACATCTTTACGTAAAAAAATATCTTCATATTTACGGAACCAAGAACGTGACGCCACCGATAGCATCAAAATGAAACTCATTGTCTTGTTGGATCAACGATTCTGGTGTAGACACTTGACCTTGGGTTACAACTCCCAGTGACTGATTTGATAACTTCTGTGCCATCATTTCAATAAGTTTTGCTTGTGGCTGCTCGAAAATGTTCTGCTGCTGCTGCTGCTAAAGAGGTGCCTGCATCTGCTCCATGGAGATGGTCATGATCGGGTTTGGTTTGACCTTTGTCGCCACTGATATAACGCGCTCGATTACTGACACAGAACCGAGAAAAAGGATAGGTGCGGCAACAGCGTTTACTGGAAACACGAGGCGAGTTCTATTAGACCACAGAGGTTCTAAATTTATAGGTCCAACGGAGAACGAGTCACTTTACAGAGGGGCATTAGAAAGTGCACTCGTGAGAACTGTTCACGTAATGTACAGGCTTTTGATCACGCAGCTGCAATCTAATTGAGCTTAATGGACTGAGTGAGTTGAAACATATCTATTAACTCGAAGCCGGATCGATCAATTGGTATGACGTGATTCATCTTTGCTGCTTCGTTGAGAGGTGCGCCTCCTAACACCTTCCCTTTTTCAAAATGTGTCATAGTTCTGACATCTTGGATTCACTTGTAGGGGTTTCACGTGTTTCTTTGTTCGTTTGGACTGTCTAGGCGGGAAAGAAATTGGTGTTGTTAAGTCGAATTTCGACAGCGGCACGTCAGCTTTTTTCTCCAATTCGAAGGTGTCCAGTAGAATTTCCCAATTTAATGAAGTTGAGTCTGGTTTTATCGGAAGTAAGCCAGGGTTCCTCCGTAACTGGTTGATATGTCTTCTCCAGGTGTCTTTCCCGACACTGACTTCATAGATCACCTTCCCATTACGTTTTGAGATCACGGCAGGGGTCCATTTATTTTTACCTCGGAAGTCTCGTGCAAACACTGAGTCGCCAATAATGAAACGCCGAATGCACTGTGAATAATCCGTCCTGTGTACTTCGTTGGTGGATATGAGTGGTGAAGGTCTGATCTCGTCGAACCTTGTGAGAATTTTCCGTCCCAACATACATTCAGCTGGCGAGATACCTCCTGGTGTATTGCGATTAGGTGTGATGCGATAGTCAGTCAAGAAATGCTGAAGGACATCTGCTGGAGCTTCCTCTCCCTCGGCTTTAACTAATGCCCGCTTGCAGGTATCCACGAACCTTTCAGCTCGATTAGTAGATTGGGGATGATACGGAGGAGAGAATTTTTGCTGAATGCCATGATGCTCACAGAATGTTCGGAAAGTTGCGAATGTGAATTGTGATCCAATATCCGATACAATAATCTTTGGAATGCCAAAGTAACTGAATAGCTTGAGCTTTGATATTATTGATATAAAGTTTGGGTTTGCCATTGGAACAACTTCCGGCCACTTGGTGAATGAGTCGACCATGATCATGTAGTATTGACCATTAACTGGCCCCGCAAAATCAAGATGAAGACGACGCCACGGTTTTTCTGCATCTGGCCATGGTTGCCATGGGCACTTCGTTTGAAATTTCAGGTCGATCACCTCGAAAATGTATTACACTGGAACTTCGAAACTGTCACAGTTTACCTATTATGGATATCCTCGCCTGCATCCCGAATAGGACTTTGATGGTCGACCACTAGCACACTGATTCTAGGGTTACGTCGAACGGAATCTCGGTATCTTGACGTTCAGACAGAAGCTATTCCTGTTACCTGACTAACCCGAGAAAAGAACTAAAATCTGTATTGCTAAGTCTAACCGGTAACCATCTTGTGAGAGCAGTCAAAGTAACGCACTTGGTCTTATCATGCCTACTGAGTAATGCTGTAATTATCAAATGTGAATTCTCAGCAATGAAGAGCACAAACGAAAACGCGGCTCAAGTCCATAGGTTGTCTTATCATTTTCCGATTGCCTGGGGGCTCGTAACCACCGGTTTCAAGTCGTGGTTATCTACTATTTAAGCGCACCCAGTTTTAGCCAGTGACCGTCTAAAGCACAGGGATTCTACTGTCAACTGTAAGCCTCCAATCCAGTGTATACAAACTGTCCACCTGAGCTACTCTAAGGTCCATTCAACTGCTTTCACCAATATGCCGGGTGCAGCAGAGTAGTTGGGAACGACGGCCAATGTGTCCACACCCTGTTTGCACGCATCAACACCATGTGCATAGTATAAGAGCTTTGGTCAATCAACCCACAACGCAGTGTCATCATCATCATAGACAGCAATACATCAGTGGTACACACTGATGCTTAACTGCCACACAACCACGATGAAGAAGGAGCAAACTCTGTATAAGGAGAGAAGAGAAAAAAAGGGAAGGGGAGGGGACTCAACCACTAAAAAATAATTACGTCTACATTCAAACATACAACATTAAGGCGCCTACACCTTGCAAACAAACAACCGAGCTGTAAGTGAAAGTAAGGCGTCATTAGCAAGACAGCTTCCTTGCGGCTTTCACTGCCTCGCGTCATTGAATGCATTCACTTCACAGACAACTCAGTCAAACAACCAAAACATTCACGCCATTGAGCTCGGTTAGCTGCCATCTCACCTAACGTCTCAAGCTACCGACTCCGCATGTCACGAAGGCTCTAGCCCGGAAGACGAACCCGATACGAGCGATTGAACGCAGACATTGATGGTCCAACACTTGAAGATGGTTCACGTCTTCTACCCTGAGGGGCCATGTTTCGTTGCCGTGAAGTAATACAGCCCTCACTGTTGTCTGATATATGCTACCCTTAAGCTTCAGAGGGACACCTTTCTGTCGCCCTAAGTGCCTCATATTAGTAAACACCCCCTTATCTTAGAAATACGCGCCCATATTTCACTCCCTACAATTCTGCCGCCGCCTCTGATTCAGCTTCCAGGTCAATAACACCATGACTTCATTATCTAACATTAAATCTACGTAATTACAGCAATCTTGCAGAAACACTGCATTTCGAATCTGCAAAGCGCATTCCAAAATATTTAGGACTACGTGAATTTGCGTTTAGCGTTGTTTGTGCCGCGTGAAAGTTGTCACAAACTTTTACTGTACCAATGGTGACATCAAACTTAGTCATTTCTTCTACAGAGTTCAGAATACAAAAAAACATTTTGCACTACCCAACCAGTCTTTGTTAGATGGACAGATTCTCATAGCCTTCTGCACTGTTGGAGTTAACAGATATGAATTTCATTTCCACGAGAATATAAGCATTCGATATGCGAGGCAATGTTTTGGAGTGATATTTCAGGCTGTCACAAATGTATGCAAGATGCTGGTGCTGTTTTTACGTAGTAGATGTTGATTATGTGAACCGTTCAAGATAAAGTCGATAAATATTTCGCAAGTAAATTAGATATGATACATACACTTATGACACACGCAGAGTTCACTGGATTCATCTTTATCGTAATGCACGTTGGTATTATTTGATACGTATTTTATTTGAACACATGCCCTAGTTTCGTTTTTTAGCAACCAGTTTTTCAACTTTTGGCTGTTAACGTTTTAACATTTTGAACTGCCGAATTCAACATCAAACGAACATGTTTGTTGTAGGTAATTAAAAAATCAATCAATACATTTGGGACGACTGATTAATTGCGTTGAAATGGTCTAGCCTCATTACCTTTCGGTTGTACATTCAGCAGTAAACTACAAAAAAATATAGTCATTTTTATTTCGCTGCATAGAACTCATCCAATCATTATCTGTTTCAGTTCACTTAAAATTATCAAAACGTCCACTCTTCCGGAATAACCAATGCCCCGGCTGGGCGTTTTCGAAAATCTTTTTTTCTGATAAATGACGAAATTGCCATACAGGTAACAATGATAAATCTGCATAATCGATTGATAAGTACATCACAGTACTTGTGATACTTAGTTTACAGACTGAAGCAGTAGATTTGATAGAGAATTAAAATTAATGCCGTTTAATATGGATTGCACTATGTAACATAAAACGCTGGTCAGATGATCTACATGAAAGAACGCTTCAGAGGAACGTCCTCTCAAACTGTGAGCGAGTCAGTTGCCTTGTACTGTTTTTAGTTCTTATGACTGGCTGATACTTTTTACAACCACTGACTGTTGACAATATTTTGTTTTGGGGAAGTTTTTTTCCACACTTTCTTCTGTACAGATCCGTTCAGCTATGCTAAACAAAGTTTGTACTATGTACATTTGGAAACAAAGCTGCCTATTTCAACACAAAACCTCTCCATGTGGCTGTCTCCGAACTTGAAGTGCTGTAAATTAAATATATGGAAACAAATTGCAAATGACTTTTTAACACAAATGCATGAAAGTAATCAATTTTCTGCTTGAAATGGTCTATATGAATAAAACCAAAATGTTGTTAACAGAGTACAAAAAATGTGATCAGGATATTTTTGTCAGAAATCCGTCTTTAGGTGCGTCTCAAAAAATATCTGTTACTTTCAGATGGATGGTTTGCACTTTGTCATACTATCGGCTCGCCTAAAAACTATGCTTTTAAATCCGATTGTACTGTCCTATATGAGTGAAGGATTAAAACCTGTAGGATCAGAGATATGGAGCAACCTTTCTAGATAGAAATACAGTCATATAATAGACATCAGCAAAACATACCTTGAGATTAAGCAAAAGGTTTACAAGTTCTCTTTCTATATCTCTCATTTCTCTTCGTCAACTAATTTTGTCGCAATTCCAGGATTCTACCCCTTCTATCAGGCAAGTTCTGTCGCATTCCAAGTTGAAATCTAACGATACACTGTCTGTGAGAGGCTATCATGTGTTTAATGTAAACATGCTTTAGTATCCAATTGAATTTTATTTTCTAATCGAGCTTTCCTGAGGCCTCCATGAAAAGCCGTTATTTGAAGTGATGTGGTCTCTGATTTTCTGGTAAACACATACTGTCCAGTGTGGCATCTAGCATGAAACCGCACGTGAGTTGCACGGACTTTTCACGTGAAAAATCAGAGCTTTTATTCTGTCTAGGTTGGGCTCAGTCCTTTGCTTATGTTCAGCGCTTGGCAGCTTGTTCAAGCTGTGACATCAACTACAACTTTGGGTAATTGATGAAAAAACATTCGGGTGCCTTATCCACCGATTCCGGTTTGTACCAATCAACTTTGCTACGCAGAAGTAATGACACATCCCCGGTATGATACCATATTTACGAACAAAAGAACTGTCTGAAGCCCTTTGACCTCTCTCATACGAACATGACGTTCAGAACAAGCAGATGTGATTTTATGAGATAATTAGCAGAAAAACACCTTGTTCGGTAACGAATATATATCTACTAGTGCATCATGTGACCGCGGCAGAGAACTCATGGGATATTCTGTATCCCTATCTTTGTTTCGCTTTTTTTTTACGAACCATTTAAACTTCACATGTATGAGGCTGGCTTAATGAGAACTTCAGCCAAAAACTACTGAGTCTCGACAAGCTGGTTGGAGTGATTTGACGGAGGTATGTATGTGTATTTCTGACCCCAATTTCTTTGGACAGTTATATCGGTTTTGTTTGCTATACTAGTAATGAACACCGCTTTCATACCGCAACTCTCTTTCCAGTCGTATCGTTCATGCAACAACTAGCATTTTGTGCAAAAGGGAAATCATATGTTATCAGCTTACATTGATTATAACATTCGGACCTCCCACATAAATCTTGTTCACTTGTTGAGTCAATGTTCATTGATATATATGTATTTCAAACAACTGGATTCATAAACGGCTTGTTGCTATCCTAGCGAGTATGTCAGATATGACAGTATACGTTGACTATTTAGGTTGCTGATAAAATAACCCATTCAGATTACAGTTATACTGATAGTAGTAAGAGATAGGTGTGCGACTGCTTTAGAACATTGTGATTAACAGTGCGACAGTAATATAGCCTTGTCCTAATCGTGTCCTTCACACGACTAGTTTGTGACAACTAAGCAGCGCAAATTCAAACAAAAAATATTGTCTGAATTAGAATGTTCCAATCGATTGTCCAGTTTATTACGTTCAACTTCTCCGAATTTCATTCAGTTTGTGAAATATAAATCAGGTGATTTATTGAAGTCTGCCGCTTCCACCTAAATTAGAAGTCATGATCACTGACCTGTCGATAGGATTGGATAGAACAATTCATTTTGTACTCGCAGCGCAATCATTGGACAAGGCGAGAATTATTTAAATGAGGTTTTCTTTGAGCGGTTGAGTATGGTTCAGTAACTTTTACTACGAGATCAACTGACTAGTTATTTGCATTATTAGGTCGCAGTGACGACGGCGGCGGTAAAAATTTCATTCCGGATGAAGTAGGTATTAGTAATTAACTCCAGTAGGGGCAAGACTTAAATCTATTGTTTTCATTCAAAGTGGGTTAGCTGAAATGCTTATCGCGTGCCAGGCAACCCATCAAAAGCGGTCCGAATCAGAACACTTTGTACTGCCGAGGCCATTGGAATCAGGCTACTTGACCCGGTATTATGTCACCAAAAACGGTTTGTTCAAGCGCTGCACCTACCATGGCTACAAATCCACCGGATCGACGGTCAACCTGCGCGGTCAAACCAATGGACAAGCGTGACGTGACCGACCAATCAAGCCATCGCCAATTGACTGACCAGTGACCTAGTTTCTTTGTAATAAGCCTGATCGATATCTCGATCTAATTCTATTAACTCCTTATATAATTGTACCAGCCTGAAGATGAATTATCGAAAACATATGTTCGCCTATATGTCTTTGTTCTCACTATCGTTATGGGCATATTTGAAACGATGAAATGCTTATCTTCATGTGAGAGCTACGATAAACTCTGAGTGGTGTTTGATTTGTGGGAATCTGAATCCTGTATTCCAATCCAAAGACGGTTCATTGTTAAACTACGCGAATTTGGTTGAATGACATAATCACAGATGGGGAGGTTTTATTTTAAGGCTTTCTTGCAGTAATAACCAACAGGTGCACTGAACGGACATCACGAAATTCGTGTTTCTGAGTAAAAGCTGAGTCACGAAATCGCCACAAAACCAATCTCTTCGGTTCTATTACCATTCTATTTGTCCGGGTTCCACCCCAACCGCTTGAACCTACTTTGGATGTCAAGTGAAATGCGATCACAGATCGTTAAGTTCTGAATGTTTGCCTATCAAACAAATAAATCACCATTGAATGTCTTCTGTCCACTTTGCTTGACCGTTTAGAGCTGGTGTCGCCACAACCATTGTCAGGAGAAGTTCCAATGCATACAATATATCAAGAAGGTCTGGTTTAGGACTAGATAGTTGATACTGATATTAAGAATAACCGCGAACACCGACTAAGTTTGATATACAGTTCAAGTCATGTACGTTTTCGAAGTTTTAGTCGACCTGGTAAAACAGTCATCGTTCTGAAACTCTTTCCCGCTCAGTATAACTCTGCAGGGCAAGAATGTCATATTATTTGGTTATAATTCACCTTTAGAGTTTTCGCCACTTGTCCGTTGTTTATCGAGGAAAATCTGTTGATCGAAAGTGTTTAGATCATCTATGTATGCAGTTGCAGTTTTTCCAGTGATATCATGGCATTTTCACCCAGTATTGTTTTGATACTTGAAATCATTAACTTACCGCGGTGTATTTCCCAAAGTCTTCGTGGAAGTTTGTCCACTGCAGTGATTCCGATGTAGTGCACTAAAGATTGTTGTAGATTGAAACACTTCAGACGTTAACGAAATCGTGTTTGATAGCATGTAATCTAAGAGCGAAATGATGAAAACAAGTGCTCTTCTCTAGAATTCAATGAAGATCGTCAGTATAAAGTGGCGTATTCATTTGTCTTTGGGCTGACGCTATAAACATGTTAAGTTTTCCGGCTTCCGTAGACTGCGACACGGTCTGATTGACGGAATTGGAGTAGTATCTTTGAGATTCTCCTTTGAATTTCATCGATATTAACGTCCAGATAATGTAGCGCAGGCCTGATATTCAAATTAAAAGAGTGTATGACTAAATGATGAGTTTGTGATAAAGAAGATGGTTGCTATCAGCTGACGCTGCGACTCGAACCAGACCATGCAAAGAAACAGCTGAATGATAGATGAACAGCATGAGCACTATTGCGCAATATGTCTACTACAGTTTCGTTGAGAAGTGTGCCAATTACTTCATTTGGTTTCACAAATGGGACACCTGGAGGAAATTTACTCCTAAGTTTGCATCAATAGGCATTTCCCAGTGCTTTTTGGTGAAGGTCATCATTTAAATTTAACCAATCAATTTGAAGCTGATGATTATAAATTGCCGAACACAACAAATAACTGCCACCGCAATTTCAATGAATACACAATAAGAAGGGGTAGTTAATTGATTTAACGAGCCGGTGAGAATCGTCGATGATGAATCTAAAATTACTTGTGTTAAATCATAAGTGGAGACCTGATACCGTTTTAAACTTGGACAAATAGAACAAAACAAGTGAAAACAACCCATATGAACGAAAATGATATTTTGGCTTATGGTTGTTGAGTAGGGTGAATTGAATAACAAAAGTATACTTTTTCTCAGTGATTGCATGCCGGAGGCCAAATTTCGAGTGTTGTTTAAAAGTGTGTATAAGCAAATCCTTCAGCCTTACATTAACGACGTTTCAAACAACCTTAGGACAAAAGCGAATGCGCAACCTTCTCCAATATGAGTGAATATATGCGTATCCTCTAGCTTTGTAACAAATGCTATTTAAAAGGCTGTTTTGTGAATGAACTGACCTCGTTTCAACTTCGATGGAGGTGACTATGGGTTCGTTAAATGTATGGCTGTTCGTCTGCAGACACAGTTATCAACTGCATACAAACTTGGATTATTATTGATCACGCATGTTTGAACACAACTAGGAGAACGTTATTCACCACAACGGAACTTGGATGGAAATTCGGCAAGGTACTGAGTACGCATCAAATGTTTGCTTGCCAGTGCGGCCAGTGTTAGCTGTAAAGTCGTACAAAAACTTTCGCATCACACGTTCAGCCAGGCAGACTGAGACAACTAACCATGCTAATACGTTCACTGGTTGTTGACACCAACAAGATAGCACATGAATTTAAACAAATTTGTGACACAACAAGAAGGTTATCAAGAAGTTTACGTATGATGCAAATGATTTTTGTTTACTTAAGCTACCGAAACAAATCTTCTTGTAATAAACAAGCTCTGAAGATGAGTGATATTCTTTACCCATCTATCGCACACAAGCTTTGAAATGGTTGTTTTCAAAACATGATTTTCATCATATTGCAAATAATAATTGTCGTCATATCACTGTAAACTTTACTCGTAACTGAAAAAGGTGCCTGTCAGCTATTATAACATGCTACGCGCCTGGATGTTTACTCCTGCATGTACTTACTGGAAGTCAGGTTACCACATTGTCATTCACAACTAATCATGCTCATTTTGCTCTCAATGGTGATTTTCTGCAATGTTATTTTATCTCCTTTTATCTTGTGATGCTGTCAATGAAATTTGTTAAGCTCAAAACTGAATGCAAAGATTGATGGCCGCTAGAAGGAAACTAAATATTCTGCCACCCTTAGGTGAATCCGTGACCGTTTTTAGTGTGATTCGATTCACGTATCTTGATCTAAAAAGTCAAGTACTGTTTTTGTCGACACTGTATTAGACCTTGGTTGACCGGACTGTATTTGTATGTGCACCGTGCAAAATTATTTCGTGCACTACCATACTTTATTTAAAAGCTGGAATTCAACACTGTCCAGTTTTGAACGCTTTCTTTGACATTAATCATATCCATGTATCGTAACTGTACACCTCAATGCAAATGACTTTCAGTATATTAGTGAATATTGTAAAGGAAGATCATAATCCTTGGGACACGGATAGCAGTATTTCACAACAGTAAACAAGGTTGATTAATTGTGGACATACAAAATGAACGAATGAATAGTGGTGGCAAAATGAGGAAAATTTACAGAATATTTATTGTACCACTGCGGCGCGTTTTACGAATTTCAAACGCAAGGTCAAGTGGATTTCGGAGAAAATTAAAAAAAACACCTTCTAGTGTTGTTGTGGAATAGAGTCGGAAGTTTTATTACTGGTGTCACTGTTGAAAAGTTAGCAAACGTGGGAAACAGTACCGTTCATTTTTAGTCGTTTGACTACATCTGCAAAGTTTGGATGATTAAAACACTAAAACATTGAGGCTGTCGAGGTAATCGCAATTGGGTGATATCAACACACGTCAGTCTACGGAAAGAAATCATTAGATTTACAACTTATTTCGAGATTTATTTCAGTGTGTATTTGCATAAACCTTGAGCAACAATGAGTATTGTGAAAAGTATTGCATGTTTCACTATTATTTTATTAACCTCAAGGCTGGGGTAGGTTGAATGGGGTCGGGATATAAATCAGCTTGTTTAAGCAGCCTTAATTCAACAGTTGTTATATATTATTCCTACAGTAAATAGGTTTCAATTTGCGTCTTTTGAAGGTACAATGAATGAAACGTGGAAGTAATATTCGAAGTACTCACTGTTTCTGAAATTGAAGAACCCCGAAGTATCCGTCAAAAATGCAGCACAACGAAAATGTTAGCATTTGTTTATTTTTCTGCGAACTATTTAGTTGTTTCGACGATTTCAAAAAAATCCGGGTTACCTAAGAGATACCAAGTGGAATGTCGATAGGTACTTCAGTTGATGGAGGATTTTAGTGAAGCAAAGTCTTTTCTCTGACAGAAAGGTTATTTTTCAAGCATTTCCTGCCGACAAGACTACCGGAAAATGCATACGACACTAAGGTTAAGACGAACTGACAGTCTTGTGTTGTTCCTGCAAAATGATTCATTGTTTATTTGTAGACGAGGATATTCAACATGGTGGATTGTAGAACAAGATGCCTGAAACAGAAAAGAAAGCAGTGTATGCTTCATTGCCAATATAAAATAAAGCATTTGCTTTGGCGATCTCTGTAGAAGAAACATTTTTGTTAGCAAAGCTATCTTTGTTGTCAAACCAGTTAGTTTCTTCAGTTCTACTTACGGTTAAAATATAAATTACGCACCTCTGCAGTTTTTTTAGAGCGTTTACAGAATGAGTTGTATAAGTCACATGTGCAAATTTAATTCTAGAGGCTTTTGTGACCTCCGCCTAATTTGGATCCATAATAGAGAAGCCAAGACATCAAAGTGTGCGAATGCGGCTTACCTTGTTGAACCATATAACATCACTGACTCACATACCACAAATCTTCTGATTGAAAGAAATGGGTTGCAGTCAAGTAGAAGCTATGGGTTGTCAGATACTCGTTAGCGCTCGTGAAATCGGCATTTCGCCGCATAATACATCCGTGGAAGTACTCGAATGCTTTGTTTAAATCTTGCGTTTATCACACATCACCTATTACCTCATAAACGATAAAAGGTTGACGGTCACAAATATCACATTTAACAGTTTTGTCTATTTCTACGCAATCTTACGGTTAACCACAGGAAAATTTTTATCATAACCGTGTTTTTTGGGATTAATCTAGTTTCAGTAAGTGTTTTGATCTCAAGAGTACCCTGAATTATTTCCAATATACCATTATTGGTTCAGCGCGCTTTGCGATGGTTTTTTTGATAATGTTTGCCAAGTCTTTTGCTTCGAAAATTGCTGCCAAGTAAAGTTTAAGATGTCCACAAGTGCAAATGCGGAGTTAGTTTCGAACTAATATGAAAAAATAGACAAAGTAAGATATGTTCGCCACCTCATTATACCGAGTGATTCTGCGCGGTGATCTGACTGTGAGCAATCTCTTTTTATCACTTTTATGACTGCCGTCAAAGGACAGGGGTGGATACGTAACCTGTCATTCTCACGGCCTTGAAAATTTCCAGACTGGCATGACGACTGTTTCCTCCAAAGTTGTTTTTCCTCCTAGCCGTTCTGTGCAAATTTGTCTGCATGTAGAAGCACCTCTTTATTGCACTCACTTTGACGGTGTCTGAACGGGTTTTGTTTGTTCAAATTATACTAACCAATTGTTTAACTTCGATGAAAGTCGAAGGTTATTCTTTGGTTTTATGTGAAATGCTTGAACCTTCTCACTTCCGTTTTCTGGCTGCTGCTTTGAAGCAATTGGTTGTATTATACTAACCTATCTTTTGTTATTCTTACGTTAATTGAAGCGTTTTGGATGTCGGGTACCGTTTGATTGCACGTAGAGACCTAAGGACCCCTCCGCTACTCGGTGAGTATGAAAAACTTCTATTATAATCAATGAATAGTGCACAAAATTGTCATACTTATGAGATGAAAATTTGGCCACAAACTGGTGGAACACATCCAAGTAAACTTTCACGCACTATATGTATTCAATATACTATACATTTGAATTTACTTGGTTTCCGTTGATTTAAGCCACAGAAAGGTTGTGTACTGATTCTGGTGATGAACACCTAAAAGTTGAGTCATATTCAACAGTGTGTTATTTACAGTTTCCAAAAGTAATCTCACATTGTGAAAGTAAGTTAACGGTCTACAAGAGACCCAGCTGCACAACTCAGAAACTCCTTTGGCTTAGTTCGTGATACCAACAGAAAATAATTGTTCTGTCGAAGGAAATGGTCTTCCAGTTGACCTACGTATCCCCACGCGAAAGCTCATATATTTTGCATCTGGGTTGCGCTAGGTACCTACCCCACTATATCATACAAAATCCATCAAGTAGTTTAAAAGCTTGACTGCTTATCCGAGATTTACTATGCCTACAAGTATTACAGTTTCGATGTTTTCCGATGATAATGGTTTACAGGAGACATAGTTGTACACTGTGAGGCATATCTTTGATCCAGATGTTCAAGTCGATCTGGATTATTCAGCAAACTACCTCCGCAATGGAACTGGTTTACGGTCGACACGGTAGAAGGAAGCATACTTGCTTGAAATAAATATGACACAATAAGGGTGTCACAAATCTAAGAATTATCAATCGCCGCTTATCTTGTTTGAAAAGACGCAACACAACATCACGTCAAAGCCCACAAGTGGTGCGGTAACATTAGAAACGTAGCCTAGTTTGGTCTTCGGATTCTCTTTCTGGGTGCGTGAATTTCAGAAGATTAATACATTCGATCACATCGGGTGTATTTCTAAATTCCTTCAGGAATCATTTGTGAGACGAATTTGGGTACTACTAATTTCCTGTTTGCCATAGAGCAAAAATGAGTGACAAGGACAGTGGTTTAGTAATTATTATGAACGATCAAACCGTATTTCGGTTCGAATACTTATAGTTTTATCATTCACCCAACCACTAAGCACACAATCGAGTGGTCATTTACCACTGTAACAAAACCATCCGCCTATTAATACTGCTGACTGGTAATTGCTAGCTTATCGGGTGGATCAGTAGTTTACATTCAAAACTTATAAATGCAAAATCCTACTACTTGGAACGTGAGCAAATCTGCTTGGTTCGAAGTAAAGTATTGAACCAGTGTTTATCAAGGTGAGAAATTCGCGGGGGGTAACCAGCTATCTACTTACTGTATGCAGATGTCTGAGGCGCTAAAGGTGTGACTGTACTAACAGAGACGTTGATAATTTAGATTCAATCACTGGCATTTACACAGTGTGAATGAAAAGACAAATGTGAGGGTCTATCCATCAGATTCCGACCCAGTTGTTCAAAACCTATTCTGTTGAAATGTCCAATACAACTATATCAAATTCGTTTTCATGTTAACGGTTGACTAAACAGTCACCAAACCTTGATGTGCACGTCTCCTGATATGGGCAAAATGTGGAAGTAAACGTTATCGTGCTTGTTATTAACCAAAACTCGCTCATAAAGCTCATCTCTCTAGTATTCTGAAACAAATGTTTTTTAATTATTTGGTTACCACCACGTTTGATCTTGATGTGTACCGTGGGCATCTTGGGAAAATGTTTTTATCAATCAAAAGAAAATGCCGTACTATGTTATCGTGTTTTATTGTTATCATTGGCTGAAAAAATTGCATAACTTATTGATCTTTGGCCAGCTTAAGTGACTATAACTGATAAGTAGTAGAGGATTTCAGTTTTATATACACTGGACAACACACAATTGATCACAGCCGTCGCATTCTCGTAGGCTTTTCAGTCGGCCCCTTTCGGAACGAAGTAGTAGAGTTAAGTTTCGCTGTTATTATAGCTCGTCAATTGAGCATATATTTACCACGACCGGAACTAGTGTAATGAGGAGGAGCGGCCGTACTATACCACTCATATCGCTGCTATTCAGTAGCGAGGCCAGAACATATATTTTGTCATTGAAATAGTCGCAGGAAAAATACAATAAGAAACATCGGAGTGCGGCATCGCATGAAATGGTTCTTGGTGCATAAAGAAACTGAGAACTAGCGTCTGTGGCAACCGTGACTTTCTAGGCCCAGTACCGTACGCGGATGAGTGTTTTTGTTTTTTGTCATGTTGAAACGCATAAACCATGTGTTGGCTTCCCGAATAAATAACCGTTGCGCCATCCATGTTTGCGGCTCATACGACTATCACTACGTTCCTGCTTCATCAGGCAAATTTGTTGACCAGTGAGCCATTGATTTCACATTAGGCACGACTGTATTGTAATCTGTGAGTAATGCTCTGATTGGACGATTGCTTTGAAAGGAGACACAGTAACTGTCCTGTTAATTCCGGTAAGACAGTTACTGGGAATTACTTCTCTTAACTAGTACGCTTCCTTCTGCCCACAAGCTGAAATCAATCAGCTCAACTGATTTGGAACAGCTATACACCATTTCACTGGAGTTCACTGATTGCTAAATTCTTAGTTCCTGTTTCGTCTCAACATTCAGCTTCGTAGTCACCACCTAGTGAGCCAACTTGGGTGCGTCATCTCAGTTTAGAGTCGTCAACCATTTGCCTTGGCCAGCGTCTTTGGCGAGTAGTTTCACGCCATACTGTAAACACAGTCATACTAGAAATACTGGGTTTGATCCCCTGGGTCAGTTACTACAAGATTAGCCCGATTGCGATATAATTTTTATGATTATTCCAACAGTACTAGTAATATATGAGACTTAGGTGCTTCTTGAAGCGTGCGAGAGACGTACTGACTTTAAGCAGCAAGACAAGTCCAAACCAACCTACCGACCAAGACAACTAATACAAAAGTGACCAATTCAGTGCATTACCATTAGCAGATTACCAAGTAGTGCATCAAGAAACAGGTGTAAACCAGCCATGACTGGGTAGCAAACTCAATGTAAGTTACTGTGCACAAAGGATTTTTTTCATTCCACGGAGTTCCTAGACGAGTCTTTTTTCCTAACCGGGATGACATAAGCTTTGAATGAATGAGAAGCCTCAAAAGACAGGCCAGTAATGCTACATTTCACGAAACTTTTCCAAACGGACTGCGCTGTAACTTATGAGGCATACATTGCAGAAATGGAAACTTCAGATTATATATAAAGTTCACTCGGTTAGGGTAGCGCTCGCGGTATGACAAATTCATACTGGTTCAGTACAAGCGAAGTATGGATAAAACTTTGTTTGGTACAACCAGGAGGTTTCACACAGTTGACACAGTTGATGAAGAACATCGAAATCTTGAAACTATATAAGAGGCAAGTGGGTATCGACAGTGGCTCAGAAGATGATTTAGCAAACAACAGGTCAACAACCAAACTAAAGGTAATGATCGTCACACAATATTTTAGTGGCGATAGTATACATCCAATCTTAAAAGGGCTAACAATTTTCACTGTTCCGCAATAAGTTTCGCACTACCAAAATGTCAAAGTTCAACTGTAAGGGCCCTATCATCTCGCACTGTGGGTACATATATTCATATGCCTGCAATCCTATCTGCACAGATGTGAAGAACAGAAAGCTGAAGGTCAGCATAACGGAATGAATGAGACCAATGATTATTGAAACAGGACACCGCTTTCAGGTATTGCGCAGCGCTGACAGCCTGTCAACATTGTTCGTCATTCTTACGCACTGGAATAGGTGGTTACTCCACTGTGTCGAGGAAGCGGTAGTTAATAGCTTGAGGCCATTATTTTATTCAAAAGGAACTGTTCATTTGAAGTAGCACTACCCTGGTGCCATCGGCAGATATTTATATATACGGATAGGACATCTAAAATAAATAAAAATTTGTCTACTCTGTAATTTTTGGTTTAGCAGCCCCTAATTGGTAAAACGCACCGAAATTTGTTTGAAAAAGTCTAGCAGTCTCACATTGTGCACTGACTTTTTAAGTTTAGTACGGCGAAAGTTTGTTCCAGTTAAACAATTGCGTTAAGCTAACTCCGATCTACGGTATAGTTTGTGTAGTTCATGATAAAATTACTCAACTATAGCAAAATAGCTGACGGACTGAACAGAAACCACATGTCATTATGAACTAGTGGAGAATGTAATGGGTAGCCAACGTCAGTTAGAATAAGATTAACCACCGACTCGTCTTATATTCAACCCAAATTTATAGATAAGAAATGTGCGTCTACCATCCAAAAAAAGAGTTGGCCGTAAAACACTAAGATCTGCTGAAAGGAAATTTATATTCCTAAGTAAGACTCCACTGCTTATCGTAATTTGGTCTCTTCTGTTCGCCATCGAAAAGTGAAACGCATTTAAATCTGTCCCTTCCTAGGCTTGCTGCGCGGCGCCTATCTGAAAGCTTTGCATGAAAAGAGCGCACTTTTTCTGCCTCAGTTTGGCCTCGCAGGTTGATTGGCAATAGTACGTACGTTTGGTGCTTAACACTGTAGCGTGTGGGTGACGACAGTTACTCGGAGTGAGTGGAGTTCAAAGGACCAAACCGTAACCATTGGAATATAATCTGTACTGAGGGTCAGTGGTCGAATGCTCGCCAATTTAACGGCTGAATTGCAGATAATTGAAAAAATGACAAAGGATGACCAAGACCTAGACACGGTGATTATGGTAATGCCCAGATAGCCCAAAAGACGAAAATTAATTAGAGTCGACTGAACACAAACGAGATCTTACGACAGTTTGCCGCGATTTACTTAATGATAGCAGATAAGAAGCTGGAAACCGATTTGGTGAAAAGAAACATCTATTTGATGACTGTTATGGAGATCTGTCAGAGAGTACAATGGCCTCAGAAGACAAACCAGTAGAATGCGAAATGTCTAATAAGACAGATGGTTAATTGTTGCGGTGTCGGAACTAAATGGACATTCGAGAAAAATATCTTCACAAGTCAAAGGATGAATTTGTTGTTGAATTAAGGTCGAATATCCGTCAAACGACTATTTGAAACTGTGTCGTGTAAAACGTCATCAAATCGTATAACTGACAAGTAGTAGTACTTACTGTCTGTTAACTCCAATCGGTGAACCCTCAACTAGGACTTCTCTCCAGGCTGAAATCACAGAAATCATTGACTTGTTGAGCGGCATTTGATTGCTGGTGAGTGACAGGGGATTTTGATTTTCATATAGATTGAACATCATAGTTAACGGACAGTAGCTGTGTCTCCTCTCGAGGCGATCGGGCAACCTGATCAGTACTCACAAGCGAAAATGGTCTAACGTTCACATATGATAATTCGGTCGTGCTTAATGTGAAGTTAATGGCGCAGTAGTAAACACGGTTGTCTTATGAACAGCGTGGCTGTGGTTCTAGTCCTGGCAGTGGCGAGGATATGCAGTAATGACGACCTCTATTGAGAGCGAAACTCAAGTCTAGTGCTTCTTTTTGAGAGGGACCGACTGGAAAGTCTATCGGGATGCGACAGCTGCGAACAATTGTGTGTGATGTTCAATCTACATGAGCTGTTATAACTGCTAGAAAAACTTGCCGACGGAAGAAGGAAACGGCGGGCGAACTAGACTAGGCGACCGATAGTAGCCTAAACCATATTACCAACACAATATAAATACTGTTTACAACAAATATAAACAAGTAGCTTTGTAAAACATCTTCCCTTAGCTAGGTCATATTTACCTCTACGGTTTGATAGCACCCTTCAAAGTCAAGTTTTGTCTTCTCTTCTAAAACCATGCAGACTAGAAACTAAAGTTTTTACCTAAGTGAATCAAGAAACAAAACTGAGTGATTTTTGGGTTTATCACCGATTTTACTTGTTTGAGTGCATCAACCAAAATTGTTGTGTACATCATACCTGTTGTGTATTGCACAAATAATTCTGACATCAATTGACATTACACTGGTCGCCAATCAGTTACATAACATAATTCGTCTTCTTAACTTACCATCAAGCTTTTGTAGATCAGGTTAATCGTTAAACCCAACGCGATTGCTGAGATTATAAGCGCACTTGGCCGAAGTAAACTAAAAATGGTATGACATTATCATTTCATTCCGTTTTTTCATGTAACTTACAGAGATAAACTGTAGCATCTCCACCTACAAATACACAACAATGCTTAAGCTTCGTTCTGAAAAGCGACAATCCACATGCGATATCACGGTGTGCAGCAGCAATCTGTCAGTCTGTCTCAGTCTCAAAAAACGGACTGTTCGAGATCGTTTTCAGGTATTCTAAAATGCGACCTTCAACTTCACTACTCACTAACGAGTGGACTTGATCCATACAACCGAGTAGACGATCTCGTTGTTAGCCTTGTATTATCAGCAGCTAGAATGTACAGCATATGTTGGATTTTTGGCTGAATTATATTGATTGGTGGCAAGTCCTCAGTATCCAGTCGATGACCAAGTCCTATATTACTGAATAGTACAAGTACAGAATCACACATGTGTCCGTTCAACATGACTGTTCAAGCGTCTACCTTCTCCGCGTTCAGCTGCGATTTCATTTGCATGCTGGTTTAAATAGCAGTTACCAGTTTTGAATGCACACAATGCTGCCACATTCGAGTTTATACGACAAATATGAAGCGTTACAATGTCTGTTTGTCAACTCCAACCACGAAACAACCAAATGTGGCTACAGGTGATTTAGTGTTGAATTAGACTAGTCATATGATGAGCGATCCTATGGGTGATTACGCTGACTAGGGTCAAAATCAACCCAGTTGATTGGAAGAAACTGCTACTCGTAGATATGGAGGACAAAGACGGTTACGCTCTTCAAACGAGCATGAAAGAGACGTGTTACAAGCGTAGACATCTGCGAAAAAGTTCTTTAACCATATACGAAAATATGTCCATATTTTGTGAAGAGACCAGTAATTACAAAAGTAAAGTTCCGCTTAAAATAGATGTTTAGGTTAAAACAATCATCTTCTACACTTACCTAACACTTCCGTAGTTCACCATCACACTATTGTTTGCAATATATAAGTAACCTCAACTAAAATAAAATGTTTATGAGATTTCGATGGATACTATTGATCTTGGACAGAATTGATAAGAAAAATTTAGGTAATGCAAATATTACGAGTAAGCTCGTGACAAAACAGTTTATCAGCGAATTGGAACACCAATCGGCAGGCCGGACTTCAACACACTATTCACACACACTTACTCTAAGATATTTGAAAATCTCCAGTGTTAAATTTATTCCCCGACATCTTCCATATTGAGATGGTGTGATCTGAGTTGTGTTATCACGCTGCTCAAGTCAACTCTTCCCACTAATGTTTGTAAGGTGCAAATTTCTAACGGATGATTTACATGTGCTAACTCCAATTGCTTGTA
The DNA here is from genome assembly GCA_014338405.1 of Paragonimus skrjabini miyazakii. Taxonomy (NCBI): domain Eukaryota; kingdom Metazoa; phylum Platyhelminthes; class Trematoda; order Plagiorchiida; family Troglotrematidae; genus Paragonimus; species Paragonimus skrjabini miyazakii. The sequence continues at coordinate 268,271 of JTDE01000101.1, read as the reverse complement.
AATTATACACAATAACTAATTACTGTCTTATTATTTACAAAATCTGTTTGATACGAGTCATCCTTCGATATTTGGTTGTGTTCTGCTAAATCAAGAGGGTTGCAGAAGCCCTGACAGATTATGTGAAACTTTGGATCATGACAGATTCCACAGATCCTGCGATATTTTTTAAACAAGATTGACACATTTATGGAAAGTAGTAGCAGCCATTGGTGTTAAGAAACACAAATACTGAGAGCGGCAGTTGGAAACATGTACACGTTTTACGTGGACTATTTTAACACAAATAGCTTTGTACAGCCAGCAACAAATGCATAGACATGTTAACCGTGCAAACCGATGTGTGATGGTTCGGCTACATATGTATTGTAATCCGAGACAAAAATAAACAACTTCCAGATTTATGCTTCAGTTATGGTTCTATCGTTATCAAGAACAAACGGTTGAAATCGAAACAATCACCAGCATGATATTCCGTAATACTTACTGTTTGAACGACTGAAGTTATTTTGCCCACACCTAACCTACTTATGAAAAACTTGCAACCGTATTGTTTAAACGGATTAAAATAATCTTTACTGCTAACCGTTATCTCTCAAGGTATCACCAGTCAACGCCCGTACATGGCAAAAAAAACTCCATTCTGGAAGTGCTAATTCCACAACGGATACAATCCGTTTCCTTGATCAGATTTTACGGTGAAAACCTGGAAACTGGCTACCTAGGACTTTGGTAAAGAGTACATTTTTAAGACGTTCCTATTGTGACTCGTACGCATGATCAGCTTTACTACTACGTTGTTCACAAGTTACAAGTGCATTCTAAATTCTCCCACGTAGGTACATTTTATCACATTCTACGCCATATCAAAGTAATTAGAAAACGATAGGTTATTGTGAGGAAGAATGAATGAATATTTACGTATTTATGGTGAGAGTAATTTGTTGTTTAATTTTTAGACATTGCTTGCTAGTTTTCGACGAGGTTTCGATTGAATAAAAATTTCAAACCATACAGCACGTCCATATATATCGGTCTGCTGACAAAGCTTAATGTCTACCCACTGGTTTATATGCGTTGGTTTTATTTCAAACCACTCTGAAGTCAAGGTTAACTGAAGGCACCAAAAGTTATGACCCTTCAATCTTTTCACTTAACACACTTGTAAACGTCAACATTGGAAACATTATTAGGCCAATATTTAAAAGACCATATTTAGTATTTCGTGTGATAACGTCGTGTTGTACTTACTTTTACGTAAAGACGTCAAACATTAAACTTTATTACGACGCAAACTCTCTTAAAACCAGGTATGTTGTTCACAACGAGGTGCTGTGAATCACATCTTGAAAAAACCGCACAAAATTTTACGTCTGGATGTAGCACACAGCTCAGAGCTCAAACTTCCCTATATCTATCTTAAATAAAACAAGCGGAAAGTATATTAGGTCGACATATGTAACAGAGGTCTAGAATTTGTCACCGATGCATCGTGCCTTAGTTGTTGTCACAGTTGTGTATGCAGTATACAAACTGTCCTCAAATGACAAACGGACCATTGCTGCCATAATTACGTTTAAAGTATTTGTCTGTCATGAAGGTTCAGTTAAACCTTAAATGACAATGAATCATTTGCAGACGCGCAACTCATACCACTGATACTCATGTGACATGCTTATTCAGAACTCTTTTGCGATATATAATTTGATGAACAACGGTATACGTTAGTATTCTGTGTTTGAACGTTTTAAGAAGGAAAAATCCTTTTTTTGTTTACAACCAACTTACCGGATGAGGGTTCGAAGGATGCCGCATTTTTGCCTTTGACAGGCAATTATTTTCATTTTTACATAAACATCAATTTTGAGGGCTAGACTTTTCAGGTTATACTTTAAATGTGTTCGGGTAGTCGTACGCAAAGAATAAAGTGCAACGGATTGATACTTTATTCACAGACATTTTGCAAGTCAGAAATAATGAAAAACATGATTTGTTATTTTAACTACGTATCGTCTGTTCCACAGAATAGTCCTATAAGCGTGAACAATACGGTAAACTGTCTTCAGTGCTTGAGATTAAAATGAACTCGTTTTGTCCTCTCTTCTTTATCAAACGTTTGTTACTTGGAGTCTACAGTCTTGTGATTCCGTAAATTTTTGTACCAAGCAATAACAGGCTATAAGTAGGAACTATAACTAAATGTTTTCGATGCGGACGTAAACGTTTGCAAACGATTTCCAGTTCTAATGAGGTTCATACTTTTCTTGTTTGTATGACTGCATTGTATCTATTCATGACTTGACAGTATCTCATTAAGAGACAATTCGCTGTGCTTTAAACGGAAACTGTCTGGGGTTTGCAAAAACTGAGGTACAAGATTCTGCTTTGAAACTCGCGCAAAAATTTACATATGACTAGAAAAAGAGGATTTATGAATAGGCGGATAGGTATTTACCAAAGTGTTTTATTAATTCGTGCACTTTAATGCAGGTCGGACGGACAGGTTGCAGTGATTGTAGTCAGTCGATTCATCATGAAAGCGATTATATATTTTCATATTTCTTAAACATATGACTTTATACCATAACGTTTCTACTACTAGGAAATAAAAATAGTCTTAATAGTGCTGGTCAACCTGTTGCTAACAGTAAACATTGTTCATTTGCTAACCTGGAAGTATTTTGCAATACCTTTTACAGCCTGTCAATTTTACAAAAGTCTTCGCCCTGCAAGAATAGATAGTCCCGAGTTCCTTTAGATTATGTTAGTTGCAAGTCAATTTTTTATTATCAAGAGGATGGGATTAATATGCATTTTAAACTATTGTCGTCTCGAGCTGCTAACTGTGAATAAGGCATCAGTCAAGGAATCTTTGAATAAATCTATAGACTGAAATCTCAAGAATATGGCATATTGCAAATAAACTTGAATACTTCATCAATTTAGATTCCCAGACCAACTAGGAATGTATAGTGACTGACGACCTTGTAATTTTTGCATAGAACCAAGATGAAATCTTTCTGATTGCCTGTTTCGTATTCGTGCTTCTAAGCATGATATGGTTTGGGTGCCGCATGCGCAGTTTTTTAACTAATTGTAAAACACTGGAAGTAGTATTGTTTTAATCAATCAATCACTACTTCTCTGCATAAGGTCGTTCTGTGTGCACCTTTAGGAGTGTTAAAGAACGTACTTAAATATTCCACACACGTGTTAAAAACTTAGCACTGTCCAGTTTTCTGGTACTCAAAACTTTGGTACAAGTATAATCCGCAGTGCGTGATTGGGCAGGGAACTCTGCTGTCTTTGGTTTGAAAAGTTAGGCCTGCTACCGTACGAATCTGGAAAAATTGGAAATTGTCACCTCCTTTTCAAACTGTCATAAATGCGTTCTTCAAAAGCCGTCCTTTCAACGGTATCAGACAGGTTCAACAACAGACCAATGTACCCTGCACTGTAGCCTGAACGTACCGTTTAAAATGAAGCACTTTGAGGATTTTGTGAAATGCCAGTTGGATATCTGAAATTTCTCATGTTGAATGACCAGCTGATCTGTTTGTAGTACGACAGCAACTCCCTAAGGACGATCTTTAATTACGTCTCTTATGTAATCGCCTCTTTCACTAAATTCACGCTCTGATTTATCTCCTCATAGTAACCCATGTGTCTTGCGTTTTCCGGATTTTATCACACCCAGGGGGAATCGACTGACTCCCATTAACGATCTTTTGGAGTAGCCTATCCAACAGAGCAGAAAGTCACAATAAGCAGCGAGCCTTTGAGGGTGGAACGTTCGTACAAAAGTTTGGACTGTGATGTTGACGACAAATAACGTCACTACCATCGCGGCTAGAGTTGGGTATGTCAGTAACCACTGTTTGACCAAACATTTCAGCAAATTATCATGGGGAACTTGACAAAAGTGCTTTTAAGAAAGTGGGTGAAACACCAAGCAAAACACGATATATTTGTTTACCATTGTCTGGCTCGCGTGAATGAGACGTTCTGTGGGTCTGCACTAGAGAGTGGCTGTTGACGTAAGCAATACTGAGTAAGGCGATAGATGGTCAAACGTTTTTTATTTTGTCACTCCCTCAGGCGCTTGAGGACGCCTGCTCGTCGTTGCTTGATCGGGTGGATTTTTGTTCTGTTCGTTCTCGGGTTTACCAAATTTAGTAACAGTGGAAATGCTGAGACTTAGTTCAACTCGTAAAGCCGTACAGTTATGGAAGCTTTGCTGGTTTGCAGGCATGCCGACTTTCACGTCTTTATTCCACCAATGTGGATATAAGAAAATGCATTTCTAACTAGACCAAAAGTTGAGTGTAGTATTCCTTTAAAAAGCCGGCAGCCCAGAAAACGCATGGGGCTGCGGAAGCCACATCCAGCTGCGAATGAGTTACTATTTTTATCAAACAAAACCCCTCACTACTCACCACCATTTGCATCAACCAGACAAGGGTAAATTTTAGTCCATTTAACTGGGTTCATCATAAGTTACCAAATTGGAGAGAGACATTGAAGTCGTTGTGAACTTTCAAGCGCATAAAACTGTTTATAATTTAACAGAAAAACGGTCAGTTTCATCGACGATTAAAAACTACATTTTTGAGATTAATGACAATTTGTTTTCTCTTTACGACATTTCAGCAACACAGATCTAATAAAACCTCCTTCGTGTACGTCTCACTGCCTACAACATTAGTTGCAATAAATCCTTTTTATGGCTGTAGATTTAGCCAATTACTTACGTGAGGAGAAAAAAGCGAGACGTGTATATTTCGTGTGCATTCAACAGTCGTCTACAAAATACATTCTCAAATTTTTATGTTAATAAACAGTCGCAGGACCGGCAGAACTGCTTTGTCTCAGCCCATTTAACAGGAACTGACATGGCGCTTGAGGCAGGTCCTTTAGCGATACCGTACGGCTGGCTTCCTCTTCGTCTGCACTTATTAAGTAGAGATGGTACAAACGCGGATCGGACTAACACTTTTCGATTCAAAAATCTCATGGGCTGGGCCACCAGTTCTATGAACACCGCTTATGACAGGAGAATTTGTATGTGTTTGAAATATATATCCCGTCATTAGTTAAATAACTTGAAGGTTTCTGTTCTGTATTTGTGGAAAACAGAAGGTTTCTGTTCGAAAGGTCTCCCACAATCACTGATGTTGTGACGACGGGGAACCAGTTACGATCAACGCTGGCTGATGTATGTGTGGGAAGACCAGTTCACCATAAGTGAACACAATTTAGAGCATAACAAACCTGCACTACTTATATACAACCACGTTGGATTGGAACAGCTTCCACAGAGGATTCAGAATGCCCGCAATTTCACCTCGGTTCACAGGACTTGCGATGAGTATCAGTGGTGTCCTGCTTCCTGCAAATGCGTTCACTACTCTACATGGCGAAAATTGAGCTCGAGCATAATTTCTGGCCCGGGACTTGACAAGACTGAACATATATTCCCTAAGCGCTGAATTACCGTTGCGTGAAAACAGATGTTTTGCTGCATCGAACAATCCTTCCAGTAACTTAGAAGCGTCTATGAAATCTTCCTTCATACATCTTCGATCTAACAAAAAAAGATTAAGGTATTTGAGTTCAACTAGGTAATCTATTCTCTTGGGCCTCACAATCTATCTCGTAAACATGCGCTGAACTCACTCTAGTGCTTGCTCAGAACTCAGTGGATGTGGCGACCATCTCAGGTTTGTCCACATGTAGGCTTTGTAAAGGAACAATGAAACATCAGTTTCCTATGATGATACGTCTTCCTTCAGGTGACGCTTTGTTCGGCTGTCCTTTCTAGCTGCCGTTATACATCGGGTGGATGCTTTGAATTGTGGGATAATTTGGACCCACAAGCCACTTAATTCGTTTACATGTCCTCTGTCCATGGTGCCGCCGTTTTCCCCATGGCGCCTAATGGTTCCTTTTACTCCAGGTCAAGCAGTTGTTTACACTGTGCAACATTAAGTGGTAGCTCCCACCTCATGGTCCATCAGTGCATCCTGTCGGTGTCTGGTTGCACGGTGCTTTCATTTGGGCACCCTACCAACTTCACATCACCCGTGACCATGTGGCACAAATAGTTCGGTCTCTGCACTAGATCATTACCGCAAATCAGGAAGAGTAAGAGGACCAAGATTGACCCTTATGGTACTCCGCCGATAGCAGCCACAAGATTGGACGTAACCCCATCAAATTACACGCAGAAACTTCTGTTGCACAAGTATTTCTTCATCCAAGCTATGATCTTGGAAAACACCTTTGAAACCCTTAGTTTTAGATTTTGCAACCTATAGTTTACGATTTGTGTGCTTTTCTAAAGCCAAAGTAACATACTTTAACTTGTTTTTATTTATCTAACCTGGTAGTGGTTTTGTGTAGAAAGGCAAACAGGTTTGTCAGGCAGGATCGCTGGTTCTTGAGGCAATGTTGCTAGGTGGTCAAAAGTTCATGCTCTGTAAAATGACCCCCCCCCGTTTGTGACTGTCCTTTCTAATACCTTCAACACTACAGAAGTGAAGGTAACTGGTTGATAGTTAGAGGCTTCCTTCACATTACCACCTTTGCGTATTGAAATCATTGTTGGTAATTTTCGCTCTTCGGCTGGCTTACTATCTTCTAACGACATGGAAGACAACCGTACAAGAAGGTATGACAAGACCTCGGCCAGAGGCATTAACATCGCTAAATGAAGATCATTCGGCCAAGCTACCTCATTTATGTCCACCTTCAACAGTCTAGAAACAACTTCTGACGGGTAGGGTTTCATCGAAAAACTCTAATGAAAATATTATTGCGTTCGACAATGGGTTAAATGGCAGATTGACTACTTAAACAAATCTTATTGTCATTCGTTTAATAGGTGTGCTCTCTAGATGGGATATCCTGGTCGACAATATCAATGAAGGAACACCCCAAACACTGAACCGCTTGTGTCTGACATCATGGCTTTGGTTAATGAAATCTAAAATCTATATAAACCTTCGTACCCGAATACAGTGTTCAATAAATATATCACTTATGATGCTGTTTATCGGTTCACATGCAGTTTATGGGGATATTTGTTTCCACCGGACTAATCAGTGTATCTAGAGCAGGCGGATCAACACATCCCAAAGTGTTTCATTCAGACGATCATGCAACGCAATTTATCCGTGGTTTCTGTTAGAAGGCATTCAAATCCACTGACCGGTAAACATCTGTTGACAACAGACTACTAGCTGAGATTACTAGCTCGTTTACAATAATGATACATAATCGAAACAATAAACTTGACGGCGTTAAACGAGACGTTGTTATTCTGAACCTGTTAGCCTGTGTTGTACGCACAAACATTGCAAATGCGCTAGAGTAAGTCGCACTGCATTGTTTATACCATAACTACTTGGCTACTTTCGAACCTGCCTACTTCTGCCCGTTTCGTTGATAGTCGAAAACGAAGCAAATTCTGCATACTTTACCTGTGCACCTGGTGACAAAAAATAGAATGTAAGTGAACAGAAATATTTGCTTTATCACGTTGACAAAGTGACTCAATGCAAATCATTGTTTCCAATCTTGTAAAACAGTTTTGGTTTCGGCGAACAGAACTGTTGTCGATCAATTCTCATTTTAAGCCGGCACAATTATATATATCAAATCAAGTAATAGTGACGGAATTTATTGATCAAAACTAGTGCGAGGACAAAGCGATTGGGTGAAACACAAACACGACTTCGTTGTGGTTATAATCAGAAGGGAGGAAGGTTTTGGGAAGTCAGTGTTAGATGGGGTGAATTGAGGGGGAAAGAATCAAATTATCGTATGGGTTGACTGCCGGTGTGTGACTAAGGTAATCCCAGGGTGTGAACGAACTGTTTTTGAACACACAAATCCGGTTGACGTAATCGGATTGCGACCGCCTAGGCTATAGACAGGATGTGCCACTTGATCTTTCGTGACGTGGCGGCCGGAGCACGGTAGTACTTATTATGCTGGAAGTCCCATCGTAACGTTCCACTCAAAATCTAATCTGAAGGATAATACGCCTAACAGTGGTGCCTCAGTTTTGATCTATTCATTTGCCTGTTCTTGTGGTTCGGCATATATTGGTCGCACCACTAGGCGTTTATCGGAAAGAATTCATGAACACTGCCCGGCGTGGCTTCGCTCCGGAATAACATGATGATATGCACTACTGACGAGCTCTAATGAGAACGAAACTCGAGTCTAGTGCTTCTTTTCGAAAGGGGCCGACTGCAAAGTCTATGGGGATGCGACAGCTGCGATCAATTGTGGGTGATGTTTAACATGAAAATTAACCAAATCCCCGACTTCTCATCAGTAAAATAACATTGACTCATCCATCCTGGCTCACCTGGTTGACTGTGACAGACACATAGACACGGATAAGGCGTTTCGCATCATCTACCGTGCTCCGGTCGCCGCGTAACGAAAGATCAAGTAGCGCATCATGTCTATAAAAGGAAGTTTAGCCAATTGGTGTGATGGAACGTTAAAAATCGGGCATGTGCAAACCGTAATACCTCAGGGTCTGCTGTTCCGTAGCACATCTCCGACTGATTTTAGTGGGGACAATTTGGTATAACACAACGTTACACCCTGGCTAGTTGATAATTTGGAAACCAATCAAAATATGTTATCTTCATTGCTCAGAGGCTTCCTCTGAATCAGTCAGGATGTTAGATAGATATCCGTGGGTTAACGAGTTGTTTATCTGATTGACGCTGATTCCCGTTTAACAAATGTCCGTACCTATAAGGCAGTTAAATTTTTGTATGACTCTGCCTCCAGCCCGAACTGTGATATTGACATTCCAATCGAATACCTTGAAGAACTCAGTCTACGATGTAAATTAAACATTGAATTCAATTATGAAAGACCTTCTAACATACAGGTGAACGAGATGGCTATGATTAGCCCAACGGATTTAAGACTAAACAATATTTTTTAAAAATTTGTTGAGCGACTTGATCCATATAATTTGGCCAAATCCAAATTGCACAAGCGGAATGCTCATCAAATCTTGTCTCTTTCCACGATGGAATAGTTTGTTTTGTTTTAACGTGATTAACCCTACTCACCAAAACCAATCCTTGATTCTCGAAAATGAATCAAACTAGAACTTTGCGTTTTAAATGAGCCCGTCACCAGACGTGAGCATAGGATGTACCAGCAGTACAGAGGAGTAATATCACTAGTTTCCCCAGTTCCGAGTTAGGTAGCCTACAAGACCATGCTTCATAGAACCAGTAACCAAAAACCTGCAGATTGAACAAACGCAACGAGCCGTTTTAAACGGCTTGAACGGAGAAAATAGTTTTGTTTTTGCAGTTCAAAGTGGAAAACCAAGAAAATTACATCAAGCACAAGTTACACTCTGCCGTATCTAGCACGTACACAACTGCTTAGTTGTGTCTGGCTCAAACTGCTAAAAGACTAGTTCTATATGATAGCGAGCACAGGTTGTTCAACCATTCTGGCTTTCACGTTGTTTACCGGCTCACTTGAAGTTACAGTGGAGAGATCGACGACAATCTTCCAGCGAGTAGAAAAAATGTCTCGGAGTGGTAAATACCACATAACCCGAATCAATGATTCACCGCTCAAAATTCCACATCAACGGCCGCTAGGCACTTCCTGACAACGAATCATCAGCCAGAACATCTTAACCTGTTCAGAATATTTCTACGCAGTCAAAATCCGAAGCTGCGGACATTAAGCGAAGGCATGCTTATAAGAACTTATCAACAGGCTTTGTGAGTGCAAAAGTGGCTCAGTCGATCCATCAGGTAGCCGTAGTGTTGATGTGTGAACGTATGTGTATCCATCCCATGTATGCTTCTAATTGTCTGTCGTATATAAACTACGTTTTTTTATGCTTACAATCAATCAGGGTAAACCAAATGTTAACATATACCGCAAGAGATGTTTTCATCCTGCTGCGATGAACCTATTGAATAGAACTCAGTGTTGCAAGCAAGTCGAAAGGAGCTGGTTTTCAGAATAAAAGATGAGTGTGATTAGGAAGGTGAGGGATAAATTTTGTTGGGATAGATGTGTTAGAATAGTCGGGGTGATTATGGTCTGTGAAGATTGCAATCACGCTTTACCTTGATGCATTCAATGTATCACCCAACATACACAACAATTCTATTTGCAGTCTTCCAGTTGAGACTAGGCGAAAACCTGTAGTGGAACCAAGAAAACAATCGAAAATGTTACAAAATAATCTACAATAACTGTTTATGATAAATTCCACCAAATTAAGTTCGCTATATGTTTGAAGAAAGTTCCTCTTGGATATCAAAATTTCTAGCATATCCAGTTTATCCAACATATTAAAATACGCTGTTGCCACAGTTAACTTCCGGTAACAACGACCACGTGGAAGCAGAAACCGAGGCGCACAAGGACGAAGTATGTATCGATTCAAACAATAGACAAGTGGTTTATATGTACACTGAATATAATAGGTATGATTAATAGTATATGATATAAGAGCAAAATGGTAACAAACTCTACAAACCTTACGGTAGAATGCTGGAATACTCAGTATTGCACCTCGTTTTCTCAAGGCAGTGTACTCAACCAACATTGCGTAGTATATCACGGTAGTGTGGTTAGTTCTTGAAATAAAGAGTCAGCCCCTCTCCTTCCAAAACTGTTAGCTAAAACCTTCGTGATATGATGCTGGCGGTCCAACTGTAACACGAAGTACATGTCACGAGAGGCTTAATCACACAACATCTAGTTCACGTTCAAACCACTGGAGGTGCCACTTAGTGACAGCAATGGTGAGTGAGTGATAACACATGCCAGGCTCCCAAAACACCTGCTTTCGACGTGCAGGCAGGGAGGCAGCATAGAACCTCGGGCTGATGATATTTTCTGTCGAAGTGCTTTTTTAATATTTTGTACATATTTTCTCTTCTATAAAGGCTTCTTAAGCAAACCAGTGATCTACTGCTACTGCTGAAACATGATTGCTATCAGTTTGACACCAAGGAAAACACTGTGTAAAATGAAGTAACGGAAAACTGTCGTGGACAGTACTTAGTTTTGTTATCTTGAGACAAAAGGTGAAGGATGAAACCGTTATGACACTAAAGTAAACAGTGCTTCCAACTTGTGCTCCCATGCAACTTGTCTCGAAGCGTCGACACGTCACTTTTGCTATGATCTATAAAACTGCACAGGAATCACATAACTTTTGTTGCTCCATCCATGCTTCATAACATTCTTCAATTTTGAATTTGCTTCATGCCTTGCTTAGAGCTTTTGTACCGGTTAGATGAACGGCATTGCCATTCAGATCACAATGCTGGTAGCAAATTTACAGCAAACTAATCGAGAGTTTAAATGTTGCAATGTTGCAAGGCATTCTGCTGAACCACACCTTTGAAGCAAAAAGAAGCTACGTACGTTATAACTAAAACATGATAACGTACAACCATAACAATACACAATTCTGCTTTGATCTCGTTGTTGCTGTGTTTAACCAAACCTAATAATTTTGTTTTTGATAATCTGCTTAAATCAATCTTGTCCAGTTCTAAATTTGGAATCCAATGTTATTTTTTAAATGGAAATACCTAATAAACGCAGGGGTACATTTCTAGGAAGTATATCTGTCGATAAGGTGACGCATTAGCGTAACAAAACTGAATGATCTTCAATGTCAGCCCGTGCTTATACGTGAACACAGCAGACTTCAAAACAGAACAAATTTTCCCGATCTCAACGTTTGATAAATGGTCTGTACTTACCAACAGCTTTTGTTCTTCACTTGCAATGCTTTTAATTGTGTGTACGTGCGTTTGACATCGATGGTATTGCTGGATGCGGCCGAATACTATTCATCCATCCTCTAACAGATTTTCACGCGGAAAAGTCCTGGTTGTCACCTATTCGTCTGGTTGAAAATCATATATCAAGCACCATGTAAGGTTACAGTAAAACTGGAATAACGTATCGAATAAATATTCATTTCAAATTAACTTAAACTACATCTAACGAATATCATTCAGATGAACCGCTATTAACTCAGAGTATTTGTTCATTCCGAATGAACACTATTTCTAATAATTGCTAGTTCGATAAGTCATTGTACCTAAAGCTACCGGCTGATTTGACAACAACTCAACTATGGACACAGTTAACATCACCTTGTACTATGGGAATGATCGCAACATTAATGAGTTGATTCTGCCAGTATACTCTAAAGAGTATCACTCAGTTACCTAGTCAACAGTTCACTCAATTCAAAAAGCTTTATCGGATTCCGCTAGCTTACCGGCAGATAGCAGACTGGTGCGAAATCCATTCAACCGATAAGAAGTTCGGGATAACAAGGGTTCCGTAATCAGTCGAGTCTGAGAAACCAGTGCACCTAAGTAAAAGTGCGGTCGACCGAAAGTTTGAATTGTGTAGTTCTGTGTCGGGTCCTAGCCCTTTTGTCCAAACCAATGCGTTGATATTTTGTCTGCGTGCGAAAAATACGACAAATATCTGTTTCCCTCTTCTGATCGACGTGTTAAACAGCATCACGTTTTACGACCAAACGATATTTTGTAATTTAAAACAGTTCGTTTCATTAATGACTTTGATTGAAGCCACAAAAAACGCAAGTCACGTGATGTTCCCCGTTGTTCTGCAGCAACGAGAGCAGTCAAGAACGCATTCTCCAGTTTACTACGGCCTTGATTATCAGCCGGAAAAATCTCTATGTTCAAAAACGTTTCGGTTGCTCTAATAATCATCGTTTCAATATTTATGATTTTCATTTTCGTGTCCATCTGTCTAATCCCTTAAGCCATGACTTAGGCCCTACGGAATCATGTGACAATCCTTAAAATCAGTACCATATCCCTATGTGATCAGAATATGCGAAATGCTACTTCGAGTAACATTATGTGATTTCCGTCTTCTCATGTTCTTGTTAATGATTTTGCCGTAAACAGACTCTGTGATACATCTGCTAGCATTGTGTAACTGGATTTGGAGACTTCCGTTTTTCAGACCGAATGTCAAATGAACACATCGAGGTCAACGTGTTCCTCATATTTCAAAGCTGATAATTTTGGTCGCAAAAAATGCAAAAGAAATGAACTACTGTGATAATATAAGAAAAGCTGATTTTCTATATTGCGTTTTTGTGAGAGGATTGCTAATTTTTAAACCGTATATGCTGTGAAGGTTGGTTTTTTAGACTAAAGTAGTTTTCACTTTCTAATCGAAACACATGCTTTTAATTGTTAAATTTGAATACCTTATCAGGTTGGCTTCTGGTATTATTCAGATTGGTTAGTAAGTCATGCTATGGCTGGATAAAGCCTTCAAATACTTACGGAATCGGTTTCTCAATTCAATTCATATTAAACGTGGTACCCCGAAAGTTCATCACTACTCAAGGCGATATTCAGTATATAAATTGAAGTTTTGGATTATGACTCGAATGTCATGTTTGGATCACGCTTTCCTGGTCTGGAATTAAAAACGTTATTTGCTGCGCATCTTTTGTAGACTATTTTCCAACCTGAGAGTAACTAACAAGTGACTGTAGACAGCAGATAGCAAATACTGTTTAGATCATACATATTGTGAGCTCAGTAGTACAGTGTTATCTACTCTTGTTCGCAGATGCATAGACCAGAGCACAAACCGCTTGAAACGAACGCTGATTGCCTGTGTTGTTTTTACTGCATTCGTCACCCTTCATTAAGTCCTGCCTTAAGCACCGTCATTCATTAGTACAACGCAAAGTGGGATCTTTTCCACGTACTAACTATCAAGAACATGTTCAATGAGATAGTCTTCAAAAATGAGTGCCCATATACCTCACGTAACGATGAACATTATTCGAAAATCATCCACAATTTTCTACAATCTCGCACTCAGACAGACGTTTTAGACAGTCTATGTATAAACGAAGTACGACATTCTATGTTGTTTTTGATTGAATATATTCAAAATGATATAGCCTTCCTACTGCTGAAAATGGAGCTGCAAGCCACCATCAGCAGAAGCAACCATCTTAAAGACTGCGTCGTTAAAATCTGCTCGGGATCACTGAAATAACGTATATATAACCTATAGATTGAATATCACACACAGTTGATCGCAGCTACTGCATTCTCATAGACCTTCCAGGCGGCCCCTTTCGAAAAGAAGCACTAGACTCGAGTTTCGCTCTCATTAGAGCTTGTCAGTAGTGCATATCATCGCCACTGCCTGCACAAGAACCACGGCCACGCTGTTCATGAGGCAACCGTGTTTACCACTGCGCCATTGACCTCACATTAGGCACGACCAAATTATCATATGTGAACACACAACCACTTTCGCTTGTGAGTAATGATCAGGTTGCCCGATCGTCTCGATCGGAGACACTGTTAATGTCTGTTAACTCCAATCGCTGACCCCTCGACTAAGACTTGTCTGCAAGTTGAAATCACAGAACTCATTGAGTTGTTGAGCGGCATCTGATTACTGATGAGTAGTAAGGGATTTTGATTTTCATATAGATTGAACATCACCCGCAATTGATCGCAGCTGTCGCATCCGCATAAACTGACGAGCTCTAATGAGAGTGAAACCCGAGTCTAGTGCTTCTTTTCTGAAGGTGCCGACTGGAATGTCTATGGGAATGCGACAGCTGCGATCAATTGTGGGTGATGTTCAATCTATTTTAAAATAAGAAACCCTTACCGCTCGCTAGTAATATATATATAAACGCATAGCGGTCGTAGCTCAAGATTGATGTTCATGTTCCCAAATAGCCTAGAGAGAAGACGTAGATAATCTGTGCTAGCATCAGTCAATGATATAATTATCGACGGATGCCAACCATCCATATATCATTAAGCCTACATTAAATGTCACCTGATGGCCAGTTTATTCAATGGCTACTTAAGAGGGAGCCAAGGATTTTACCTTGGTATATGAGAAAATTTCTCCATTTTCGGCAAAATGGCGATTCGCCAAATAAGATCTCTTATTTACAAAAGGAAAACTATTATACATCACGGGCTGGTGTAGTCCAGTACTTGATTAAGCCGGGAATGCCAAATTGAAACCTATATCTCTGAATCAAATTGACCAACCACGGAACAAATACTGTCGGTACATCAAAGTAGGGTCAAAATCACCTCAGCAAGACCAGAGTAAACAAGATAAACGTATAATTGCTTAAGACAATTCGTCGCAGCAGTTGGCACTTGCTTATGAAGGTTTTAACGATAAAGTTACTGAACAACGATCTGCCTCATTAGATGGGTCGTAACACTAATGCGCACTGACACAAGAACCGTACGTCTACAGAGGCTACCCCTTACACGGGCTGGCGATGCTAGCATTAACGTTAAATGGAAAGCTTTACGTTGAGTTCAAACTCATCTATAGTTCGACTAAGACTACAAGGTCATGCTCTGTTATAACATCCATTATGAAGAGGACTTTCCAACTGGCAATCACCATAGAGAGTGCGTGTGTTCGACTGTACTTGGCGGAAGCTGCCCTTCGCGTGATCATTTTACGGGCTGCTAAACGTGGCAAAAACATTTCCGACAGTCACTGTGGGAACGAATATTCTTAGTTTATTTGCAATTGTTGGTTTCGTTGAGCGATCGGACGCACACTTACTAATCGATCG
>JTDE01000101.1:238238-251986 GCA_014338405.1 Paragonimus skrjabini miyazakii | reverse complement strand
AAGGACAGAACGCACATATAAATAAATATATGTGTACTCCAAGCCTCTTCTAGGTAGGCAATGGTCAGCCACGAATACAAGATAAAACAGTTGGCGTTCTAACAATGTCTAATACATCCTTGTCAAAAACAAACATCATACCTTTGAAGCAGTGATGTTGTTCGTAGCTCGGGTTGATGTTAAAGTATTCGATTGTTCTTCGAGCTTGGTATCTCCAAGCTAGGTTTCATACGCCCAAACAACTACGCTCACAATGTGTCACCGTGGTTTTAATCAGTCACTTGTGAACCAAATCCCCATCTCGCTGAAAACCGCATATCAATTTACTACCACGCTCTGAGGATTGCACACACACCACCACCTTCTTGGGATCTTCCGTACAACGCAAGTTTTGTGAGGCGTGCGATTATTCACTATCATCCAAGTTTTCTGCCGTCCCTCTAAAATTTTGATGTCTAGGCTTCTCAACAAACAGTGGAACTTGTCACGTATTGGTCAATCCTTGTTTTTCGTATGTGCAATCCACTATTGTTACTAGGAGACCCGCACACAATTTAGCGTGAATGAAGTCAAAAAAGCAGGCAACTGACAGTATGTGTTGCGGTACACAGTAGGCAGACGCAGTTTCCTCCAAAAGACTCACATCAACTTCAGAAGCTGCTGAAAGATTCGGCCATCGCACTGCGTGTACTATCAGAGAATCACACTGTATGCTTGGATCAAGTTCGAGCAATTCATAAGAGTCTCCCTTTCTTTGCGGAGCGATGTTGTGCTAAAGCTCACATGCATGCGTCTACAACACTGGTAGCAAACTCTGTCTGAATGTTGTGTGGTTTGGCGAAAAACAGACACGGACATGCCTTGCCTGAGTCAGTCTCACTCTTATTTAATGAGCAAGGAATTCAAACAATCCGTTTATACGCAACGTGATTTGAGCGTCTTGATGTGATCACTGTGTCATGTCTGTTGTGAATTATGTAACGTTGGGATTAACCTGTTAGTTCCACGAACACGATATGACTGTGATACTCTCACTCAAGAATGTTAAGTTACTATTAGTTGTAAGTTGGTTGAATGAGTTGCAAATCACTTTCCAGGTTTAATAAATAATGTACACGTATTGCTAATGAGCAGTCTGGCAGATCAATCAGTTTAAAAAAGACTCGACTGTGGAAAATCTGGCTTTCGGTTGAATTCCAACCATCGGTTGAACCAGCACGTTCGAACGCAGCTAATGCTCTACCAGCTGAGCTAGGAAGCCACGCAACGAGTTCGGAGTGAGCATACGTTATCGAACGATAGCTTAACTGTTGCGAAATTTAGATAGACCCATTTACAATACGAAGTGGCTGAAACCTTAACAGGGGCAGTATAAGAACGCTTATTCCTCCGCCGTATTCCTGTTAATGAATTTATCTAGTCCTAACCTCAGAGAAGGTCATAAACGTGTAGAGCAAGTAGAGCTGTGACCTTTCAGTTTGTTTTCGATCATTATATAAATTGCCCTAACTAACCGCTGAAGACTATATTGTTAATAGCAGTGATACGACCTAGCATCGGCCTTCAGATAGAATGTCAACGAAATCAGTAGTGGAGCGAAACACGCGTTACCTTGTTGGATATTCTCAGTTTTGTACGATTATCGACGTCTAATTTTTGTGTAAAATCAAGGTTCACTGAAATGACTTATCGAAAGTCCCTTGTGTGATTAGTGTTTTGTTTAGTATCACCTGTACAAAACGACTGAATACTAGACGCCGAATTCAGACAGAGTGGTTACGATTTAACGGACTGATGAAAATTAATAACAGCTGGAAATAAAACGCAGAATTGCTACACGAAGTTAATTTTCTGTATCGCATTCCCCTCTTGAATTCACTGTCACTTTATATGGTCTTCCTTTTGCTTTCCCTTCACTTTGTCCAGTCCGTCTGCTTGCCATTTCTTTGGATCGACGGTGAGACTTGATAATCCGGTGCACTGAGTTCTGCCTTCGTCATCCCACGTTGTATCTCTGACACTATCCAGCTTGGCACAGAATGAACACACTGGAATGTAATCATACAGATCCCTGGATGTTCACTTTTTTGTTGAGTCGAAAGTACTGCAGTGGATTCCAGCTGTGAACAATTACTGTGAGTGAGAGCAATCTTTTTTTCCTGTTCACTGCGTACATCTTGTACACTAACTGCACAGTAATTTGTTTTTGCAAGTGACTAGTTAGCTTTTCGTCTCTGTATTCTGTGGCCACCATAAATTATACCACTGTGATTTGAGTGAGTTGAGGTTATTTTATATTCTCCACACTTCCGGTCACATATATCTAACCACAATTTAATTCCCGCCAATCCCCCGATGGACGTCTCTGCCGTGGCTGTTGAACTCACTTGTGTTCCGCCCAGTACTGGTCAGCACGAGGAACGGAAGCCACCAGTAGTCGGACGCACAACGGCATCTAACAAACGAAAGTGCTGCGAACTTCTCATTGAAGTAAAACCTAGGTTCGGTTACCGTCGCAACCGCATTCTCAGATGAATCAGGTTTGAAACATGCGGAAGAATAACTGACGAACTGTTCGTGAACCAAGTCGGGAAAAGTGCCTGAAAAGAGCTGACTGGCAATAAAATTGCATGAAGAAAGTTTTGGAATTTAAACTACTTCAACTTGAACGCCACTCACAATTGACCTCAACCCCCGTATCTTATTAAGTCATTTCCATAGTCCACTTCAACGGAAGGAACCACAGTCGAGATTCGCTCTCTTCAGACGTCGTCAACAGTGTCTGCACAATTCCGGATCAGTATGTGCACTTCGACCATCTTGCTCGTGGAACTACTAGGTTAATCACAAGTTCACTAACCTCCCAACAGACATGACACAGGGATCACATCAAGATGCTCAACCACAACCTTCTCTAACTTTCCCAATCATGTCCACAGGAAATTCATCAGAATTACTCTGTTCAGTCCAATTGATTGCCCAGAGATCAGGACTTCTCAGTAAGATTGGAGTTACTGTCTTCATTTAACCGACTGAGAATAGTTTAAGCTCTCAGTAGAAGTGGGGTAGCCGAAAGGTTTATCTGAATACGAGAGTTGCGAACAAGTTTGGATGGTGTTCACTTTAAAATAATTAAAAAATCCCGGAATGTTTGTCAATGATTCGAACCACGGTCAGTTACTTCAATGAAGACAGCAACTGCAACCTACTTGGGAATCCCTGCTCGTTGGGCTATCGATTGAATTAAACAGGGTAGTTCTGGTGTTTCTCCTTTCGAAATGATCGGGCAAGTTGAACACTATTTACACATGCTTGTGAATGGGCGTTTGGGTGTTATCATTCGATTACATCTACTGTGAAGTTGCTGGGGTTGTGGTTAATGAATTGACCTCACAAGCTTGGGGGTCGCAGTGCAAGTCCCGGTCCGAATGAGGATTTGCACTACTGATGAGCTCTAATAAGAGCGAAACTCGAGTCTAGTGGTTTCCTTCTAAGTGGGTCAGTCGGAAGGCTTATCTGAATGCGTAAGCTGTGATCAAAAGTGGGTGGTATTTAGATTTAAAAGACACAAAAATTAGTCAACGGCACTTGTTGGTTAACCGCTTAAAAACTTAAGCACCAAGTCTCCCTTCCCCATTTTTCTAAAGCAGAAAGAATATACATGCAAGACGATTGTAATATTTTAGTATAACTTAATCAACTGCCAAAATGTACCCAACAAATATCACACGATCCGTGGAAAACAAAAATATGTAAACGAAAAAGTTAAATATGTGTAATTTTTTGCGCATCTGATCCATGATATGGAGAATGATTTTTTATGCCGTGTGGTTCCGACAGTTGATCCGCATTTTGTGATTAGCACTGTTTTACTGTTCACTTGTCAACTGTAAAATCGAGCTTTGTCAACCATGCAGATCTCTGTGCCATCAGTCAACAACATTTGCGTAAAACGGAATCCTTTTCAGCAACATTTTTCTGAAGTCATCACATCCCTATATCTTTAATATACTTCTTGCAAGCAACTGACTCATTCATTGAATCTTTCTAGCTCTGAAAGTTGGACACATAAGCGATGCGATGGATAAATTTGTTTGTCCTAACTCCAAACCGTTCAACTTTTATTCATAGTGTTGTACCGCAGTCTGTTCTTTCGCTTATAGTAGGTCGCCATGAAAGAACGCAAAGGCCACACGGAACTGGTGACAACTGTCAAGTGTCCTTCAAACTGTTGCGCGCTGTACCCTGTCAACCATTCAACGTCACTCAGTACGAGTTCGTTGTAATTGGTGTTCGTTATACTGGTGACAGCCTCGATCAGAAAGTGGTGTCGCATAATCTATGTACAGCTACTTGCAATGTTATGTAGACCTGGTCACCGTCGATCCCAGATCCAGTCGAGAGTTCTTTTGTGCGATCGTTTCGATAGGATACACAGTTACTGTCTGTTAACTCCAATCGATAACTCCGCGATTAAAACTTCCTAGACAGGTCGAAATCTCCGAGCTCACGAAACCTGCTTGGTGATATTTCACATTACTGTTAAGTAGTCGTGGGTTCAGTTAATTTCAAGTTGAACATCACCCAAAACTGATCACAACTGTCGCCTTCCCATAGATATTCCAGTCGGCCCTTTTCGAAAAGCACAGGGTTGCCTCATAAACAGCGTGGCCCTGGTCCTAGTCCTGGCAGCTACAAGGATATACACTGCTGACGAGCTCTAATGAGAGCGAAACTCGAGTCTGGTACTTCTTTTCGAAAAAGGCCGACTGGAAAGTCTATGGGAATGCGACAACTGCGATCAATTGTGGGTGATGTTCAACTTGAAATTCTTTTGTACATTCATTTTCACTGACGTTCACCACTTGTTCATCGGTGTTTGTTCCAAAATCGCTGTGGAACTGGTTGTGTAGAGGAACGGTTCAGGCTTTCTGAGTCCTACTTCTTCTGTGTGCACAACAAATCCACGCCAAATAAGTTAATTAGAGCTATGTTTGATCTACCAAAACTGGAGCTTTGTAGCACTGGTTTAACGAATCCAGCGACCAGTAAATCTACTATGTTTAGCACAACTAATAAACTAGAACATTTTCTATCAACTCATTAGGGAAAATTATTTCCTGACAAATTCCTATGGCGGTTTCCATCGGAGAAGGTGGAAATCTCCAAAGTCCAATTTGAGAATCCCTTCGCGATTCGGCATTGTTCAGCTTTCCAACAATCTGTGAAACTTAACTTTGCATGCAGTGCGCGAGACCTGATAAAATGACCAGCTTTCGTGTGGTTATTATCGTAGACCAGAGACTCCACATTCTCCGACAGGTACCCATATGCTCAAATTCATGAATCTGTATACCGGATTCTGAAATAATTAATCTGCTGTCAGATTCTAGTGGCCATGTGAGATGCATGAAAGACCGCTGTCTGCGTTCTTTCCGGATGGTAGGAGTTGATCTGCATGAAGTTAATTTTATGAAACGCATCTCAAGCATTTCAGAGGCCCACGAAACTGGTTCTTTCCGGTCTAAACCATGTGACTGCCTACACTACTAAGAGGTTGGACACACAGCAGCGCGCCACGTCGGATAACGTTTTAATTCATGGAATGAGGTAATATTCATTATTATCCACGAAGTGTTTCTTTGGCATGGATTCTATGAATTTTCCGGGACACTGTATCAATCGTAGCAACAGTGAAGCTTTACTATAGATGACCGCTGTCATCGGAGATTATTTGTAACCATACCTTTAAAATCGCCTCCAACATTCATTGAGCATCATTAGTTACCACTATTGTTTTATTCTTCGATGCTGAGAACAATAGTAACCTCAGTAAACTTATTAAAAGGTAATTCCCGCAATGTGTCCTATTGCTGGAAAATCGCAGGTGTCTTCTCGGGCCCACGCAAAGGAGAGAACATATGGAGTACTTATCTTGAAGGCCCACTGTTCAGCCATGCATGCCATCCTGCAGCAGGAGGTAAACGGTGGTATCCGACGCATGTCTTTTTTCTCTCCAAACTTCCAGCCCGCACAGATGTGCTACACTATATATGAATGTTTTGTTTGCATGTTATGTAGATATAAAGCACTTTTAGCATCCATTGAAGGAGCGTTATTCCGCTGAACTAACCAGTCCCGAAAAGCCCACGTTTGTCACTAATACTAAATTTCTCAGCTATAAATTGATGAAAATCGGAGAGCTGGGTTATATTCTACAATTTTCAACCGATGTAGGTAATATTCTGGATAACAAACATTCGGTCTCCAAAGCCTTGCCAAAACTTATCTCAATTGTTTTCCTTTGAACAAACAACATCGAAATGGAAGACTTGACATACTGATAATAGACTGGTGTGGAATGTTTACGGTATTGAAGACACGTCTTAATCAAATTCTAAATGATGCTGCCGACAAGTTACTTACGCATGATCGTTTGTGATTGTTTGACTAATTGTTTGCATCTATTCCTAACGGCAATTTCAGCACTGCGTTGCATATCACATTCGAGGATTAGTACCCCCGTCACCCTCGTTTCAGGTTTCCCCTTCTTTTTGAATATACGTGAGAATATTTGAAAATGTGCAGGATTGCGCCAAGGCAACACAGTCCTCTGACACATTATTCCAACACCCGGGACGTTTACTAAGCATAGCTCACTATTCGGTTATGCTCATGTTGACATCATCATAACTCTACTGTGACCAAAGGTTTACCGATATAACTCAAACGGTGTGGATAGTTTTACCAGCTGGCCTATCGCCAGCCTTCTTCTGTATTAATATAAGGACGACTGGGCAGATGGATTTTCCCCTACAATGTTTTGTGGACAATAACTACAGACAGACGTACGCAACTTGCTTTCAAAATATTTCGTGATATCGCTCTCTTGCTCAGACCTCACTGCAATATATACGTAACACATTATACTGTTTCAACTAACTCGGTTGATTGCTTCCATTGATGGTTTAAGGCCGCTTTAACGAGCAGACGGAATCCTACATACCTTTGTAATTTCGGGAGACCTGTCAACTTTTACAGGGGTCTATTTTGTGCAATTTCATTGCCAGCTGACGGCATGCTTTTGCAGCTTCCAGGAGAACCGCTATGCGAGTTACTCTTAAACAAGGCTGTTTATGAAGTCATTAAATTTTGCAGTGACTGAAGTGTTGTATGAGGGAAATCCGGCTTGCGCCTACTAGGTCTGAAAAATAGACTGGAACAAAGGCATCCTTGTGTGCATTTTGTGATGTTTTGTCCGGGTTGGCGGCATTAAAGATTCTCCACAACAAATAAACACCCGATCACGTCGTTAGGCGTTTTCTAAGGACCGTGTTATATTGTAGCGGATTATCCGGCCGGTGATACGAATATTCCAACACTCAGCAGAATACCTCAACGCGGGGGAGAGATACGTCTAAAATCCCATAGCGATCAGATCGTGGACGGTGTGAGCGACCGGATGAGTTTTCCTTCAATTAGATCAGACCAAGGAGCGAGACTTGGCAAGCAAAATGGTATGGACGGCCGGATCGAAGGCGCGATTATTCCAACACTCAGAAGAATATATCGACACGGTCGTGGAATACGGTCAAAGCCCACAGCGGATAGATGGCGGACAACACGAGCGACCGGACGAGCCGTTGCTCAACGAAATCGGACGAACGGACGAAGAATGACAGGCCAAAAACCTCCCGATCGAAGGCGCCGAACACACAGAAAGCAGAAGTGCACATAGAGCAGAAGTGCCAACGACGTGTGAGCTGAAACCGAGGGTGTTGTGAACTGGAATTCTGAATCATGAACGCAAGCGCGCGCGTATCATGGTAACTAGCGAGTTGGACAATAAAAATTATGTTTTATTGGACGTCTTTTCGCTACATTAACAGGCAATGGATCGCACGACGCAGTCACAGTCGACAGAATGTAAGTCGCTGGCGCCGAGTTTTACAAAGAGCTCATCAAACGTTCTACCCTGTTCACCTTCATCTGTCTATCCACTGCACGCACAATGTGCATCTAATACATCAAATCACGATCTTGACAGCCTAGTAATTTCCCCCCGCTAATTCAGGCCAAATCACCAAGTGGCCAACAATTGTCAAAATGCTTGGTACTTCACTTTCTCACTCCACGGAACGTTTCCATTCTTACAGTGCTCCAGAACACTGTTTGTAAATCTCTCAACTCGTTCTATGAACTCACGTGAGGTGTTTCATGTCGGGTGTGTATACAGTAAGTATGCGTGTTGGCTGGTTTTGTGTCACATATCTAGTTTGCTTCCCATCCAGTTGTTTGGTCATCCTGAAGGTTCCAGAGTTTTGAGAAGTCAAGATGAACAACTCGAAGGAATTTCTTAATGTTTACGAAACATATTTATTAGCACGACAGACACACTTTCTCTAACATAATGTAAATGCAACTGTTGTTCTGTTGAGTCATTCTAAGCTCGAAAATTATGAAGTTTGTCCTATTTTTGAATGTCATTTGCTTTAAAAGAAGAAGTCAAGAGAATGGTTTAAATGCCAACTTGCTAGTACAGATGAATTGATTACGGAGAGTAAGGTTAGCCTCAATTGTCCATACTTATTAACCGTGCTTATTGCGTAAAAAATTTCGCACCCTAATCTCTGCGTTTGCAGGTTCTAGTGAAAAACCTTAAGATTATTGCCTTACTATCCGAATCAAATCTTTGGCGATGGTACAAAGTAAGATCGCTCATTCTAGTAACTTCTACGGAGTTGTCAACCCTGTAAACCACTACTGAACTGTTAATTATGACATACCGTTACTGAATGGTACTTGTTTACACTAATCTGTTTTCGGACTTTAAGTTTAAACTCATAAAATGACACAATTTGTAAACCATGCCATTGTTTCTGTCCAACCTAAATATGGATGACTGAGGCATCATCAATAAGACTATATCTTACTGTCAAATGCGTGCGACGGATCAATGTTGATGGAATAGTTGGTCAGCGCCGAATAGCTCAAATGAAAATACTAAATTAACATGTCCACTTGGCAAGGTTGGAAGCAACGTTGGAGACAATGGTCTGATCTGGTCCGAAACTGAACGCTGATGAACAAGGTGAATCAGAGAATTCCACCGTGATTTCTGGTGGCAGCCATGACAGCACAAAACCACCAGACAGAATAATGCTTGGTATCAAATGAACTATAAATAACTTGAAAATTGCAGATCAAAATAATGTAAGCATCGAACCGAAGCTGACCCGAATATTATTAACTGTTAATCATAGCATGTTTAGTTAAGGAATCAATGTTGCATGTTTTTCAGTGAGATGAATATCAACAATTTTGTGCAGTAATTGTTTGTTAGTTAATGCGATAGTGTTGTGGTCTTGATTTCTGACGTTATAAAGTAAAGGAAGCTTTCTTGAAACAGTTCACTACTAGACTTTTAGTTGATAGTTACAAAAAATGTTAGTTGCTGACCATTTACATTTCAGCCAGTACAATAGGCAAACGGTGAAGCAGAACTAAACAAGGCAGCTCAAAATGTCTGCCACTAGTGAAAAATAGCATGCAGCACTGTCTTCCGTAATACAATCATGTTCCATCTGGCTTTGTGAATGTTGCCTTTAAAGTTTGTAGCAATCACCCGAATGAATTCGTCACCATTTATGATAAATTCTTGCAGGTCACTTGGTCAAAGTCGTGAGTGGTTCGTGGTTATTACTGTCAGCTTAGTTCATCCGTCAGCAATACCACAAACTATTTTGGGCCTCTCGAGTAGAAACCACCAATAGTTCTCTTGAAATAAGAGCCTCATTTGAAGTTAACCGATCGCAGAACGCACCATATAATTGGAATGATATCTTTCATTATTTCGGGTGCTCATCCTCATGATTGTTGGTAGTATTGCACTGACTGAAGGGCTTTTGTTAAATTTTACATGCCTTGTTTTATTGCACGCACTCACAATGTTGGTCACTTGTTACTTTCGCAGCAAAACATGTATACATACCATCTTTTTTGAATCTCTCCCTAGCACGTTTTTACAACCTTACTGATAATCAGTTTAGCTTTCGGTATGTTGGTTCTGTCGCTAAATCAGAGATGGAACGATTCGATCACTTTTGGTTATCATTTTCTTTTTTTTGCTTAAATAAGACGCCAGTCTTCTTGATTTATACTTGTGATGATGTGGAAGCAGTAGGCCGGATAATAATCCTAAATAAGCACAATCAGGTAGTACAACTTACATTTTATCTCAAAACATTGAAATGATATCTACTCAAACGTTTGTCCACTTCGCATACTGACTGTAGTGTACATTCTATTGAAGGACATTTCCATGCATAGTTTGCATATGAATCTTGAATCAAAAACAAGGGAACAAAACACAACGCTTATACCAAGAAACACATTATTGTAACTCGACAGTATTGTGATAGGTTTAATAAGGTTAGATAACATCCAACTGTCAGCAACTTGGGTTTTAGCTAGCATCAAATATATAACAGATATCACTTGTTCTCAAGCGGTTTGCACTCTAAAATTTTAAACTATGCTGAGAACATCCTACTTTTTATCCGATTAGTCGATCATCCTAGTATTTCATACGGGGCTCAAGAAACTATTTAAAGAATGGGCTGTTCATATTCGTGTAGGGATTAAATGTCCTGCAATCAAGCATAGAATTTTCCGTTGTATATTTAAGCCACATGCTCCTATTAGTGATCTTTTCGTTTAATCCATTGATTTACTTATACAGACAAGTAATACAACGGCAATGGGAATGACGTCATATAAAAAGATTTGAAAGTCTATTTAGATCGACCATCTATTAGATGTGAATAATAAAATTGACTAAATGTTCTTTTGTTAATCAATTATTCAATGGCTGAATGTTCAAATACACGTCGATTAAATTTTTGTCAGTTTGCTTTCCGACTATTGTTTATACTAGTAAGGTATGCGTTGTTTTTGATTGCGCAAATTTTGTACCATTCTCAGTTTCATTTATCAATAGACAAAATCCTTAAGGTTGTATGCAAAACTCACACTCAATTCGATATGTAATCACAGTGCAGGTAGATCATTCATCCGCGTTGCAACAACCTTGCTTAGGTAAGTTAGTGGTTATGGAACGCAGTAATTGTAATTGATAGTTGAAAGTTTGTGTTCTTTACTCGGTGCGTGAACCTTTGTGAAACCATATAAGTAGATTTTTGAGGATTAGGCCGGTACAGTGATCTAAACATAAGGGCAGTCGGGTCAGTCTGTGTCAGCAGTAACTGACTGATCCACACTTCTTCTGTTTCCAACGACACAGCATATGAGCAAAGAACCTTGTATCTTGCATGGTAAGCTCAGTAAAAGGTCATAATGGAATTCCTATCTCTCGAAAGCAAATTTTTCAGAGGTTGGTTTATTGAACAAACAAACAGAGGTTAAATAAGATACATCAAATTATTTCTTGGGTGTAATTCTTTCTGAAGTTTTTCTGCACTTAACTTAGACTCGTGCTTATTCTCAAGAAAGCAGTTCCTTCGAAATTAGTCGCAGAAAAACCACCTTTATTTTGAAGCATAGAGCGAGGAGATGAGCGACTGGGGAGATTTCATACCTTTCTTTTTCAACCAATGCACGTTTCTTCGAGTCACTCTTATTCCATCATCGACGACAGTTTTGAATTAACTTTCACTAGTTTTATGCGAGATTTTTACTAGAAAAGTAATACAATAAACTTCTGTTCGTTTTGTCTGTCGAAGACGTGTTCATTTGTGTGGTATGCCTAATTTCCGCCAGGTTCGATCGTGACTTACCTAAACAAAAGCGGATCATTTCCTACATAGAATTACATGGTGTGGTCCACTACCGCGTTTAGATTAGTGGCATAATACTCGGATTACATCTAATTCACATATTGGACCGCTTTTTGTGTAAAGTTTGTTCTGGATATGCCAATAGCAAACTTCGCAGCATAAAACAGGCAGAATGGGGTGGTCAGATATGATTCTGTGCAGTAAACAGCTACAAGTATGAAACCTTTTGATGGAAGTGAGGGTGTATAACAGGATATGATGCTTATTTGGGAGTCATCAACTCAACTCTGTTTAATTACGTAGAGCACGCCACATGAATCCAGATGTTTTGGGGATGACCAATTTCTTAATAACTCGTCTTTATTTAAGGCAAAATATTCCATACAAAAATCAGCAGTAACTTTACTGTGCAAGGTTTTGATGAAATAACCACAAAATGTATAGTTTCCTTTGTGAGTCCTCTGCCTGGTCAACTTGTTTCTGTTTGGACTCAAATTGCATTTCCATTGTACAACTAAGAGTGATCGGCTGCAATTTCCACAGGACGTTGACCAGTTGCCATTCGTCAAGCGTAGGCCCTACTAATCCCCGACAGTTATGAGTCATGTATATAATTATAACACTGGAAGCCGGAACTTCTGGTTCCTTCATGCATACAAACGATAGATGTAAAAGCATCTGGTCTTGGAAGCATTTATATAGAAACTCCGTTTAATCAACTATTCTCTTATGAGGGTGGTTCTGTATGCTTTTGTGGTTTAATGTTAAAGGAAGAAGAGGCTGACACCCGTAAATTTGTGTTGTTTGTGTTGTGGAAACTGCCGCAAATGCTTGAACCCGAAACAGCTACTAGTACGAAACTTGAAGCTTGGTTTCTGCACATGATGCAGTGTGTGATGTAGGACCGCGTCACATTTTGATCACCATTGGGAACCATGTTCTTCTTAAAAATCGTACAATGCATTGTACATGTGGCAGCTGAAATACAATAACCCTTATGAGGAGTAAGTTTGAGTAGATAACATTACTAAAGTAGTCATCAGCAGTCAAAATGAATGATGCGTAGTGCGGCAGACGCTATGTCGGCATATAGAGTAAGTGAACCGACCGGCGAAGACTGTGCATTTTCATAATCTCGATGATCGGTTGCGCATTTGAAAATTTCCCAAATACGCACTGACGGATTGTTACGTTGTTCACACGATCAGTCCATTTAATATCAGCTGATTGTGGAAACATCGATGATCAAACACCGAGAGCCCATATGCATCCTTCGCACGAATGGGTTATATGTCTGATACATTGGGCAAAACTGCCTGCACACACGCATTTTGAACTTTACCTTTAATAGACACGTGGATGTCTTTGCGACTTCATAAGTAAAGTAAGTTGGTAAATACACTACGTGCTTTTGTTATCCTTGTGGACACCTCATCAACAATAGTATAGGCTGATGAGACGGCACTCTCCACGTAGATGAGGCAGTCAACAGCCTTCCGCGGTCCACCGGCAATGACAGACAATCTCGTAATAAATCTTTACACTTTGAAGATGCAACGTGCATACTGTACAGACCAGGCATTTTATTTAACCAATTTAGCATGTTGTCTGCAGAAGAACTAAGTAAAACAGTATCATTCGTATACTCGATTTCAGTCGGTTTACTATCTGGTAGTAGCTCTATTCCAAGATCCCCGGCACGTCTGGGTGCTCCTTCCAGAATATCGTTCATCACAAAGTGGAAAAAGAAGGAGATTGGACACTACTACTGAACGTCACTAGATGTTAAAAAGGGGTTGGCTACTGTAGATCGGGTTCGTCTCCCGGGCTGGAGCCCTCGCGACTCAGATAGTCGGTGGCTTGAAATTTAGGTGAGAAGGCGGCTAAACGAGCACAGTGGCGTGAATATTGTCGTTGTTTGGTCGAGTTGTCTGTGAAGTAAGTGCACTTAAT
>JTDE01000101.1:203465-234295 GCA_014338405.1 Paragonimus skrjabini miyazakii | reverse complement strand
GACAACGGTGGTCAAACACAGCAAGCCTGTTGATATCGTCTTTGTGAGTAATGTCACTGTCGAGAGAACGATAACTTCTGATACTTCCTGGTCGTTTATGCCGCGGAAGGGGTTTGATTTGAGGGACCCCACCCCGAGTCTCTGACTCAAAAGTCTGACCTGCGAGACAACAGGATATAGGGTTTTCTTGGGGGACTCCACCCGGAGCCAATGACTCAAGAGTCTGACTCACTTGGCAGTGAGGGGCTTGCCTAGCCTGAGGGCTCAGTGAATAAGACAATGATGTCTCGTTCTGAGCATTGCTGCGCGCAGTAGATGTACTCGAATTTACATCAGACTTTTGAGGGGTAACAAATGTTTTTCAACCGTATTGGATAAGACGCCGGTGGTCACGGTCAACCGTTAGGCGATCGCAGTGCTCTTTGTTTGAGAGTGCTTTTTCTACTCCCGTTCTCCCTGATACGGAAGATGGCAGTGCCGCAACTATGAAAATAGTTCTGCTGTATGCCCATAGGATTGTGCGTCACTACCTAGGCACTCCTACGCGGTCAGTAGTGCGACATACAATCCTATAAGTGTAACTGCTTTTCTTCTGACTGCTCCCTTTTTGCCTGTCTGACAAGGTTGTACCTGGAAGGACCGGAGTCCTAGTCAGCATAGCCCGCCGGATCAAAACAATACACAAGCCCGACCACCTCGCCAAGGTAGCAGTATAGGTCGGGTAAAATTCGTACAATGCATTGTATATGTGGCAGCTAAAATACAATAACCCTTTTGAGGAGTAAGTTTGAGTAGATCACATTACTAAGGTAGTCATCATCATTTACACGTGGTGAACGTTTATTCCACAAATGTTTACTACGGCATAATCAAAAGTAAACTACACAAGGGTGAACATCTTTAAGCATCACAACAATTGTTGTCTGTAAGTAACCAACAGCCATTTCCAGTGAGCTACCTTGTATACAAATTTCAACGAATTTCATCGATTTCCAAAGCTGCGTATCCGACCGTGAGAATATAATTTTGACTTGCCTAAATGTAGTAAAGTCCACACTGGTTCGCGTAGGTGAGGTAAACAAAAACAACCCAACACTAGAAAACAACTTTTTCTCAATAATGGTGTACGCACGTGCACATATTTCAAAATGTACCAAATTAAACAATAGTTTCGACCCTTGGGACTCAATTATAAATGTTGAAAAAGATGTGTGTTTAAGGAACATCCATCAAGAGAACGCAGTTGTGCCATACAATTGTGCGATATTTGGTCAGTATATAAAGAAGCCAATTCACTGTTCATGCACATCGTCTGAAAATGTTGACGAATTCAATCTGATACTGCATTTATACGTCGAGGTTACTCATAATTGCCAAATTTTGCCTCAGTTCCCACGACAGCATAAGGGTAGTGTCTGCACATATCATGAAACAAGTACACCTGACTTCCCAACGCAATGATCGAACTGAATGTTCACCTACATGGGTTTATGGTGCAGAAACGCAACTGCAGACTATACTGCGTAACCAAGATTTACATATGATAGGACAGCGTTCATTTGTTTTTGAATCCAACACTGATAGAGTCACCTAATTCGTGAAATGCGGTGCAACAACCGTGCACTATTTTGTCGCTTGACTACGCAAGTTAAGGACTTGACATTAATTAGTTTGAGCTTACTCCAGCTTGTCATTTCTACTCTTGCAAGATAGTTGTGAGTCTTATTCTTGGGGGGTTATGTTACTCCGTTGTGTCAACAGTGTACACTTTATGAGGAATGAAGGTATGAATTACAAACTAAACCCAATGAATGCATGAGATCGGACTCCAACTTCTTGCTTGTGTTCGACATTACTTATTCTGCCACTACGAGCTGAGTCACGAAAACATTTCTGCACGTGAAACGTCTGCATTTCAAGTGAGCTGGCGAAGCTGTATGAAAAATAAGACAAAGAATCTATATAACAAGCTGCTTCAACATAGTAACTAATTACAAACACAGCAGACTTCCGTGTCTTTTTGTCCAAAAGTCGGAAGTCAGTGCAAATTGCAAAGTCATTATCTGCAAACGTGTGTCGAACTAAGGAAGCGTAGGAGTAATCTGGGATTACCGAAATCAGGTAGGTGCAACTGTGTAAGCCAGAAGGTGTGGTGTCTAAAAGTTATCCATATAAATCTTTCGAACTACTGAATCAGTCTTGGATCGATGGAGGTGGTAACCTTGAACTGAACCGTCCGAATGAATTCCATCTGAATAGATATGTACTTTCAATAAGCGGTGGACACAAAGCCGGAAATATAAGCGTAAGGAGTGCAAAACCCTTAGGTGTTAAGCATTTGTCAGTATGTCCTTGTGGTACAGCGATTTTTGCGGTCACAAATGCACCAGCCAATTTTGGTCCGTAAGTCGTCCACTTATTCATACCGCACATTCAACGATAAGATAATACAGTTGTTAACCGCAATTAGACTAGCATAATGATATAATTTATTGGCATTGTGTTCGTTCACATCGATCAACGACCCTCGTCGAATGGTCAGCCAATCATTCTCCTTTTCAAAAATTCTATTTTTGATGGACTGCTTTTTTTGTTTCTTAATATTTCTGGTACACTGCATGATGAATATATTGCTTGTTTTCCCGGTTCAACTTTTTTTGTTGATTTGGCTTTCTAAGTCTGTATCGAACGCACCAGCACAGTCTCCTTCATTTAAATTATCCTTGCTTTGTTCTCTTACTCTCTTCTTTCTCGTCTCGGAAGTTGTTATCGCAATCACTTTTTTTCCGTTTGAGAGATAAAGGTTCAGTTCTAACAAAATCATATCATCTAGCTAACCAGTAGTAGTCGACTGAACGGCAGGGCGCATCCTCCCACACGTGATTTCATGACTTATGCTTTTTCGTGTTCACATTGGATAGTGGGTGTATGATTGAGGCCGCTGAATCGTGTAGTCCATGCTGCTGTTGTTCACATCAATGTGATAGGCGGTTTTGGATTTGCCTACATTCCGTTATACATTCCGTGACAAATATACGGAGTACAATAAAATAACTTACATGGAAGCGTTGTAAACAACTTTTTCCATAGATTAGTTACTTCTGTGTTGTTTGGATTTGATAAGGGATTCTAGAAGCCCCCGAAACTTTTGATTGATCAACTTCAAACATAAAGAGCTATATTGGGGATAAAAACGTAGGATTGCTTGCAGCAATTTGTCCAGCTCATTCGTCATGCAGATAGACTATTCATCCTCGAATCAATCACAGACTATATTGAAGTGCCGTTTGGTAGATGCTATTCCATATTTTCGCATTAGACAACCAATGAAAACTCATATAGTTTTATCCAAATCATACCATCCTAGACGAATTTGCACTTGGTTTTGAACACGACTATCTTACACCGGACGGTTGAAGTTGGAAGTATATGGTAACCCCATACACTACATGAGACAACTAACGACTAGTGTTGCTATGATAATTTGACGACAGCGATTTCAACAGTGAATCTTTTCATTGTTAACAAGTGTATATATAGCACTGTACTGAGTGCAGACCTTACTCACTTTACGGTTTGTTGATCTTATCTCAACAAGCTTATCAAGAACACTGTTACTTCGCAGTTAAGACTTACTTTCTTTAATCCAAAACTTGAAATATTGGGCTGTAGTGCAGATTATCGGATTTTTCAGTAATCACTAAAGTGGAATAATCCGGATTAGAGAAAAGTGGTTATAATGCTTGAGAATAAGTTATGAACTCAATCCAAATTTGGGAAGCTCTAAAGAACGAAACACATTTTTGTATGTACTACGTAGAACGTTTCAGGTAATATTGTGAATATGCGATTTGTTTGCAGATTTTGTTAATCATCTAAACCCTATTTGTCAATAATTATTGAACTGTTCATTAACGTAATAAGAAATTTCACCACAACGTAAAAGTCTTTACGGAAACAGGTGACTAAATGTGTATAATCCTAAGTCCGTACTAAGCTCTAACTGAGAAAAATATTTTAATTATAGAACGGATATATGTTAATGCCGCCATCATTTGTTAACAAAATGACAATTCATTAAACTTATTTCACCCTCACTTTAATCCATGGCTCAAAACATATACAGGTGCAACTTATAGGAGTCCCCATCAAGATGTCAGGCTGGATAGAATTAACGATAGCACAAACAGTACTCATTCTTTAGCCAATATTGATCGGCTTAGTGTTATCAAGTTTGTAGCTTCTATAACTCACGACCACATATCGTATTGTATTAACGGCAGTTATCAAAGACGGACGTTAATGAACATTTGCGATTTAGTTTGGTCACCCATCACACGTTTAATTGAGTCAACAAAGTAGTGTGGGTGTCTAATACGTTTGTGGGAAATGTACAGAACCTTAGCTATATCAAGATCATGTTTTATTCATTGTACAAAACGTGATGACTCGCAGTTATTGACGAAACTTTGCAGAATTAGTGACAGTTGGCGCTCATTAGTTGTGCGTACCGAAAACTCCATCGCTTACAGTTTGTATGGCAATATGTGTAGTTGATGTTCATCATGTACTCACACGAGAATGATGACAGTACCAACCTTAACCAATTACCTATTTCGGGCGTAAAGTTTTTCAATGAAGCGTCGTTTGTCTTCGCATGTATAAGTTAATATTCATTAACAAATATAATCCAATACGATGTTCATGGTGATTCGACAAACTGTAATGATTAGGCTTGTTTCTTTAGGTTAGAATACATAATAACAGAGAAGTTACATTTAATTTCCGAATCCTCGAATTCCCGTATAATTTCATGAAACTCGGCCAAAGGTAGTGGGTGAATGTTTAATGTGCACTCCAACACTTATATATTCCAAGTATTCATATCTAACAGCAGTTTTCAATAATCTCACTTTCCACACTTGAATTTCAAACAACTCAACACAAATCATTATACACACAACGACATAAGCACGCTATGGTTTCGTATTTTATCTGACGGTTTTGCCCTACAGTAATGTCATTCTTTTATGCTAGTTAGAGTGGAAGGGGTAGTTTTCTCAGATACAAGACAACTCAATTCAAATACACTTAGTTCAGATAAACCCAAACATAAACACATATTTAGTTACATATATATAAAACGTTCTTCCACATCGTGCATCTTCTGTAAGGCGTAATGTCTATGAGTTAAAGCCATAACCCGGTTGGTCCATTCTATTGACAACTTGAATTAACTGTATCCTACTGGACGGAGGGCAATATTCCTTATTGTTATTATTCAGCATTTTATCATATGGAATTTCGTCTATTTATTTAGGGGAGTGTCTCAGTGCCACGATCATGTAACACTGGGTTTGCAATTCTTAGAGCGAGGTGACTCGACTTCACACGAACGAGTTCGACATTATCAGTTTACTGAATTCGAAATGAGAGCTTAAAAAGCTACAGTGGCTAAATTTGGTTTTCCCGTTTTACCTCCAAGTACACATTCTCTACACACACGAAAATGTCTGTTCGACGGCTCAAGTAATCAATAAACACAATTTCGATAAAACACAGACGGATAATGGAAGCACACTGTCCCGTGCTCGTGACTCTGCATTTAGGCTGAGTCAGTTGACCTTAATAAACGACTGAGCAGGGTTTTATACAGTGACTGGAGTATTGACCAGAGGAACACATTAAGTTACATTAAACCTCCGCATAAGACTAAAAAAGAGGCGTGTGGCCAAGGTTTACTGAGTAGACATACTTGATGGATACCACCAAATACGAATTTGATTCAATACCGCCTGCTCAGTTTGACCGCTAACCACGTGATGCTGAAAGTATTTTAGATAGCAGATTATGACCAATTCACACGTTCGACACTGAACGTCTGACAAACTATTCTGATCAAGGCATTACATACAGTATCCAGTAGGTGACCATCAATATCAACTGAGATTCGACTGGATTCGAACTAGCGACAGAAACAGCATGCCTCAACGCGGCAAGCGCTCTACTATTTGGGCTATGAAGCCACGCCATCGCAGTGTCTCACATAGAATCCACCAAATGATCCAGGGGATCGACTGTTCCGGCAGGATTTCTCGAACAGTTCACACTGGAATCCACCGACGCCATTGTTGAGCATAGAAATTGCATTACTGATAAGCAGTTTGACGAATTATGATTTTAGATGAGACCCAATTGCGAAAAGTTTGCGCTTCGGCTGGATTCGAATCAGTAACAGAAACGGCGTGTGCAATTTTTGAGCTTCTTGTGTGGCCTCATATTTTAGCTGGTAAAGCATTCGTCGCGTTTAGGCATGTCCTTTCTGTCGTTTCTATAGTGAATAGAACCGACTATACTTGATTTGCTTGTAATCCTGTTTCTACTAGATTTTTTAAAAGCGGACTGAGTAATGTATTGCATCCAGAATACAGATTTTACTTCAATCGGTGCGCATCCTACCACCACAATTTGAGTTTCTGTACGAGGTGAAGGACTAGATTGAGCGTCAGTATTACAAAATTGTGTCAAAAATGAGTGGAATCTCTATAGTGTGTCCTAGGAGAGCAAACTTATAGTAGAAAACAGTTCTAGATTCTTCAGACCACATGCAATAACCTGTCATTCTGGGTGTTCAAGGTGACCCCTCATGTACATCAGTTGTTTAATTTCTGAAAAATATTGCATATCATTGATATCAAGATAAACTTCACACACAATTTTTACATAAATATTCACAAATGTGTCACTTGCAAGCGAGTATCTGTTGAATTGCACGGTCAACCAAAAAAACGATAGGGGCGTAATGTGTTTCATGATCACGCGACTAAAACACTGGTTATCTGTGAGAAACCTAAACACAAGATGCTGGACAACGGTTTCGAAATTCTGTTCGTCTGGTTGATGATAACACGTATGGACTGAAATAAGTGAGATCATGAATTTTGACGATGGTTGATTACACAATCTTTTTGAAAGTAGTGGACTGAAACGGGAAGAAAGATAAAAAAACTTCGTTAATATTACAAAGTGTGATTTACTAAAAGTTTGTAAATAATTTGGCGGCTACACTGCCATGACGTGTGTGGTTTTTATGCAAATGGAAGATGCCAAGTTTTATGACAAGCAACAATGCAGGTTTACTTTTTACTACGTATGTTACTATAGCAACATCTAACATCGGGATCATTTCCCACATTTACAGTCTACTGAAAAAAAGAAAACACAACATACTAACAGAAAGTGTACAGAAATGTGGTGTACAGTCATGTTGAAAATACAGGTAGTTGCCATGGCAAAAGAAATATCTACTCGGATGCATGTGCAGGAACAACGTGCGTTGCTTACCAAATAATCGACTATGATATTCAAACTAGATCGTCTTACGGTATCTGACTCGGGCAAATCTACACTCTGGGAATGAAAGACGATGGAAAAAACGAAGATGGAATACTAACATTAAAAGATTCATGAAGAACCATGCGTGAAATATCTTATCTTATTAAAGCGTTCATGATAAATAATCAACATTTGCTCAGATATATTTGAGTTAGTCACAAACACTGAACGCTCGTTGGTTCGGTGAAACTACTGAATTCTCAATGCTGATAAACTCTTTTATACAGAGAAAGATTAAGTTGTAAGATATCCTTTGTCGCTTCTACTGAAAGATAAAAACGGTTTACCGAAACTAAAGTTAACTGCAATTATAAATGCCTTCAACTGAGCCGTTAAGGCTTGAGACCCACGTTAAGCTATATGCTGGAAATGCTGTTGAAGCTTGAGACCACAGTTCAACTCTCTGTTTCGAGTTTACGAATGAGCAAGCGGATGTGCAGAATTTCGCTCAAACCACCTGTTTGCCAATTGCAACATGAAGGATAATAATTAACAATTAAACAACATTATTTCATTTTACTTCAAGGTAATTTCCGACTATTTGGTAATCGCAGATGCATCTGAGAAGATAACGTTTTTTCATGAAGCAGTATTTTTAATTCCAAACTGGGCACAAACACTGCTAAAGTGCTGCCAACACCTAATTTTGCGCAGATATACCAATAACTATGTTTCATATTGCGTCCTGTCCTTAACTGCGTTACAGTTGAAAAAGTTGAAAGTAGAATTTCTAAAACCTCCTTATTATGTTCGTTAGGGATGAATCTTCATCACAAAATATCATTTTTCTGTTTAGAAAGGCTGCATACAAGGCGGGCAAGATTGGTTGTTGTTGTGAGGGATTACTTGTGCGGTTTAGCAATTGTGAATCCAGGACAGTTAGTGTTACGCAGACCGCAAATGACAGGCCTGTTATGTTTGAACTTCACCATTTTGAATGTTTCACGTCACATGTAATCTGGCTCCCAGATAAATTTTACTGATAATACTGAACAATTGAACAAACAAGTTTCGATTCTTGTAAGTGACTATCAATCACCTGAATAAAACGTTTTGCTCACGTCAGATAGAGTGACAGTGGATAACTTGCAAAATAACGGTCATCCAACAAAAAATAGCCTGGGTAAACACTTTTGAGAAGCCAACATATGTGCGTAAAAGTTATGATCTCTACCAGCTACAATATTGCATGTCAGATCCTCAATGTTATCTTATAGAACTAGCAGAGATTAGATTATTCACCAGGGTATCTTTTAGCTGTCCCACACTTTGAACGACAACCCGCATGCTGAACAACGTGTACCACGACCCACCGGAAAGCACTGATAATATTTTGACAACCTCTGATACAAATTACCAGTCAGGAACAAAACAAGCTACTGAGGCGCTATTATTTGCTCAACGAACGATAATCAGGCAGCCAATCACTAGATGATCTCATACATTTGTTAAAGGGCTATGCGAAACCCTTGATTGAGACAAAATAATCCAAAAATTTATTGGACACATTTGTTTGAGCTTTGTATGTGGGTGCGAAAACGAACACAACTAGTTAGAACGGTGGTCGAATTTTTGAAAATTAATGAGCAAGCACAGTTTTCCCGAAAATAATTTCGAGCTGCTTTACCATGTTGTAGCTACCTGTATGTGGACGATACGGTGGCATGTGGGCGTGAAGGTTATTAATTTTCCGCAATTGCTTACGAGTTATTCGCTCGAAAATGATCAAGAACTCGTGAGCATCACACCTGCAAATTGTGAAAATATTCCTTCGTAATATAACGGTCACCCTCCAGAAAACCAATGCTACACTTCAAACCAAAGAAGCACAGGTGATAGGTTTATCCACAAAACTATGAAAATAACTTTGAGTTAGAGGCAGATACATAAATCTTTGGAACACGGAGCGCACGCCCAGATGACCAAATGCAAAGGAATAGAAATATATGAGTACAAACAAGAAACTTAGTTTTATATAAACGAAAAGAGTATTTACTATCAAAGTTATGTTTTAAAATGGAGAGCTGTTATAAGTTTGACCTTGTGGAAATTCAGCCAATCAGATCAAAATAAAGTACTATGTGATCGATCCATGTCTGAACACAGTGAAACGATTGAGGATTTATTCAGGTTCCAGGGTGCCAGGAATGTATGGTGTTGTTGGACTAACCGAATACTCTTCGTCCTAAACCCAAAAGTGATTCTCAGTTTCGAGAATTTAATCAGCCCTCGAGCATATGAATTACGTCTCAGCATTATTGCGCACGTGGTGGCAACCATGAAGCCGCTGCCTGAAAATGATACCAGCAAATCATCACTTGATTGTAAAACACTTTTTAAGAAAAACGCCAAACAGTGCGGAGGACAGTACTTTGACATATCTGCGATTTAGTACTGCCTATCGTCAAGTACCAAATTGTTTCAAAATGTTTACTTCTGACTAATGAAGGTTTGGTTCAGCTGACCGTAAAACTTGCATTTACAGGGAAAGCTTAACCTACATGTGTAGAAAACTAGCAGTAGTTCGTTGCCTTGGTTAAAGACCTTCAGTGGTTTATATGGTTGCCACTACCCGGATTGATGAACCTGCCCATGTTCTCAAGAGGTACCATACTGGTTATTGCACACATGACTTCAAAATAGACTTGGCCCAATTATTACACCTAAACGTACGACCGCACATGTTTATGTCCAGCTTGCTCGATAATCTTACGAGAAGATGGTAGATAGAATGTTGTCTGTATTAGCTTATATCACCGTAAGAACTTCTCGGTCAAGTCACAATCACAAGGCTGAATACGTTTGTCACGCTGCAAAGTGATCTCTGATTTTACTTAAGTGAGTTACCACCCGCTTACAGTTGACAATGACCATGATGGGTTTTAACAGGGCTGCTGCTGTTAAAGTGAAAGAGTAGACTCTAGTTTCCCCCTTGCTGGAGTATGTCATCAGTAGGTGCCCCTTCTCCAACATTAAATTAAACTCAAGCCCAACTGCTTGTTAATCGACTGATATGAATGTTGCGCATTAACCTCACATAAGGTAAGATCGAACTAGCACATCCAAACAGTCACTCGCGTCTACTTCAATCAGTGCTGAAGTTGCCCAGTTTTACTGTAAGTATAATAACCAGGAATAACACTTTGATATTCCCTATATGTGAGGTTAATGCGCAACATTCATATCAGTCGATTAACAAGCAGTTGGGCTTGAGTTTAATTTAATGTTGGAGAAGGGGCACCTACTGATGACATACTCCAGCAAGGGGGAAACTAGAGTCTACTCTTTCACTTTAACAGCAGCAGCCCTGTAAGTATAATAACCAGGAATAACACTTTGATATTCCCTATATGTATTCGAAATTTGGTGGTCTCACCGGGGTTTATATACCGTTTCTAGCGGGACCATTCTGGTTATTCATATGTCTTACCATCTGCAGCTTTTTTCAATCTAACGAATCATAACGGACGCCTTCGCCTTTTCCACTGACCAATACGAACCATTTGTGATAATGTGATGGGACTATAAGCTTCGCAGTGTGCATCTGTTTTGTACGCTGTTTGTAGAAGTAAATTGTTTCTTAAGGGATGCGACTAATGGACTGTGGACGAACCAGCTAGTTAACTAAGAACTAATACACTATGTATCATTGGTTTTGTAACGAACAGATGACTTTAGTTGGTGTTCATACACAGTTGCTGCGACAAATGCGTTATAAGAAATGACTCACTGCGCGTCATCCAAATTAACTACACCAGTGAGGCATCACTGAGATAACCTGAAGCCCTATTCCAACAATCGCTAGACCCTTAATTCACGTCAGCCACATAGTCAGAGTAAATTCATGTTTCCCTGACTGTCAAGTTCAAACGAATGTAACTGTTCACACACAGAGTGATCACTAGACACACAGTCCACCACCGTACACCCAAAGTAATTAGTATGGTCGCACTTCATTAACAAAGTTTGTCCTCAGCACGCATTAGCTAGCTTCATTAGAGCGTCTGTCATTAAATGCAAAAACTACACGCTAGGTTACAGATTGTGTCGCTTACCAATTTGGTTAGGTTAAGTCTGTGCTACGCGAATTACCTGCTTCCGTATTTTTGTTCGTCATTGCATGAATGAGATGCAATTCTCCCCGATCTCTCAAAGACAGAAGGGACTGTTTTCCTCTCTTCCCCATACTTACTAAAACAGTAGCGCTACAGAAACTTCGCGAGCGATATCAGCTCGCCAGTCTTTTAGAAACCCTTCAGTGATAAGTGTGTGTGGTGAAAATCTAATCGGTTCACCGCTCATCCAAACCCGGACAAAATAAAAGATCTAACAGGAGCCAATCCAAACGTCGCGTTAAAGATACCATCAGGATTAGACAATCAGTCTCATTGTTACGCCTTCCGTTATCTGCTTATTTCTTTGTTCTGTATTGCACCAATTAATGTTCAGTTTTCGACTTTATATTTGACAATACGACCAGCAAATGATAGACTGCGATTAACTTTACACTGTTGCACATCAATAAATTTGGCTTTTTGTCTCAAGAATATAAACTGCTTACTGCAACCGGTACGAGGTCTTCTGATTACTTGCGTGGAGGTTTTAATTCGAGTACGACTTCTAGAGCTATTCGAAGTCCCTAATTCCGAGTATTACAGTGTACCTTTCCAAAATGTATGAAACCTGGTTGTGCCAGAAAACTGCCTGATTTGAAGCAATGACCCAAAATTCTACCGACCATTCCGACATCCTCTCATCCACAGACGAGTTCAGCGGGGGCGAGGGATCATGGCGTACACAGCGCTGTTCGGCTGCAACAGTTTCGCACATGTTCATGGCCTCTCTTGAAAAAAACGTGTGAACATTGCGCTGTGCCGTTAACGTTGAATTGAGCTGATGTATTCCTGCTAATTGTCAAATGAATATTCCCAGGACAACGTTTAAAGTACGCTAATTAAAACGTTGATGAGTGATGGTAAGGGAGAGTCAGACTACGGTTGGCGCATTTCCCGTAAATTTCTGGACCCTATTCATTTGACACTCATTCATTTAACCTTCAGATTACTCTTTACATACCGCTCTAAGCGATCGACCATCCGCAGCATTATAGTGACAGTGACGTGCCGAATCTTGAGCATCACAAATTTCGGTATAGCTCTGTCTTAATGTATTATCCGATGCACAGAGTGTCTGCATCGTGCGTTCGCGTGTTGAACAAAGGTTCCACATGATGACTTCATTTGGGGTGACGCCACATACCTCCGCATAGTTGTTTTCGTCAGGGGAATGGTGCTCTTCAAGTCATAGAAGTAACTTGGTGGTCTGCGTTAACAACTTCAAGGAACAGGGAACCGACGTTGCCAAATTTAGCATCACAGTGCACAACGAATATGCTTAACATAAGTGGATGCCATTTTGTATGAATACTGTACGTATGAAAGTCAATTCTTCGGCTACAGTATCATCCGTACGAATTCTTACAGCCCTGTCTGTCAAAAATTTGATTAGATTTCTTTTCAGGGAGAGCGGTACAAAACTATTGAAATGAATGTACTGACCATTCAACATGCCCTTTCTGCATATCGCGCGTTGAATTGAGCCATCCGTGCGGCGACGCAAACGTACATCCAAAAAGTCTTATTGGTTATTTGTTTCGGTCTCCAACGAGAATTGTAAATTTTAGTGCGTTAAGTGGAAAC
Source organism: Paragonimus skrjabini miyazakii (assembly GCA_014338405.1). Taxonomy (NCBI): domain Eukaryota; kingdom Metazoa; phylum Platyhelminthes; class Trematoda; order Plagiorchiida; family Troglotrematidae; genus Paragonimus; species Paragonimus skrjabini miyazakii. The sequence continues at coordinate 221,201 of JTDE01000101.1, read as the reverse complement.
TCTCGACCCACAGCTTACGCGACTCATTTGATCTGGTGAATACAGTCAAAGATATCAGCTTGAGTGGACAATCTACGTTTTCTCTTGAAGTCGCATCCTTATTTACGAACGTCCCACAAAAGAAGACTATAGATTATCTATGTGGTTATATCGAGGGTTCTGACATAGATATTCAGATACCACCGACCGAACTCAAACAGTTACTCTATCTGTGCACTTACAACGTGCAGTTTAAGTTCAACGAATAAATTTATCGACAGAAGGACGGTGTCGCGATGGGATGGCAGTTGGGACCACTGTTTGCAGATGTTCTCTTGACGAAGTTAGAAAGTGAACAACTGAGTTCAGCCGTAGACCAATGTAGTTTTTATGAGAGATACGTGGACGACATCTTTTGCGTACTCGATAACAACGTAGATCCGACTGATAAATTGGCTAGATTCAACGCCGCGCACAAAAGTTTACAATTCTTGTTAGAGAACGAAAAGAAATCTAATCAACTGTTTGACGGACAGGGCTGTAAGAATTTGCACGGATGATATTATAGCCGAAGAACTGACTTTTATACCTACAGAATTCATAGAAAATGGCTACACGGAAAGGTTCACAGACAGACCTATGCAACAGCACAGTGAAAGGGACAAGCTGTGTCAAGCGGAAAAGAGAAGTGTACATATCGGATTACCCTTCAAAGATAACACGCTAGCTGAAATTATCACACGTCGACCCACAAGGGCAGTTATTGCAACATTTTACGCCGCTCAATTACATGTCCACTTCACATCCATTCCGGTTTTGTGCCCACGCCTAAAAGATAAAGTGCCTGTTTCTGCAGCCTCATTTTGTGTATAGTCATTTATTTGTTCCTTATGGAACTAGTAATGTTGGCTGCACGACCAGACGTTTATCTGAACAGGTCCGGGAACACCACCACTATCGCACTTGGTGGATTCGAATCACTATGTCAATGTGACGGATGCATTTCGCCCAATCTACCGAGTTAAAGTTACCCAGTCGAGGACAGTGAGGTGTAGGATTCTATCCACAGCTGAAGCTATTAGAATTCACCTGTACAACCTATCCCTATGCACCCAGAAACGTTTTGTTCAGGCGTTGAGTCTGCCATGGTCAACCCCACACCCTGTTAGCTTGTCAAGAACCACGGTTCAAATGAGTACTGGATTGCAGCGTGACATTGAACTAACTGACCTGATTAACCACCCGTTCCCCGTTTATCCCTTGTAATTGGAAAGATCTTTTTAATTTTTGGCTTAATGATAAAGTTATTGGCGAACAGGTATGTCTCGATCTTTCCTTCTGATAAGTTGGTTCATACTAGCCCCATTCCACTGTTCAATTAGAAGCGTTTATACTTTCTCATTTATGTGCAAACCAAGGGTTTAAAAGAGAAAGACTACCATACACCGATCGGGCTAGTTGAATACCAATCATATATTGTTGTGGTCGAGTACTTGAATATGATCATTCATTCAAGTCTGTTGTGGAGGTAGCGGAGTTGTGATTAACACGCCGAACTCATAAGCACAAGGGCTGGAGTGCGCATTCCAGTCCGGAAGAGGATGTTTGAAACTGATGAGCCGTAATAAAAGCGGAACTTCTGTTCGATGTGAGATAGCCCGAAGGACGGTTTACACGCAAGAGCCGCGATCAACTGTTGGTGTTGTTCACTTTGGGCTACTTGTTACGTTAGACTACGGAAGCTTGACTACAGTCCAGTAAGCATATTGAAGTTTTCGAAGCTAAAGTCAGACAAGCTGTAGAACTTCACCAGTACTTACAGACAGCAAATGTCCAAGATGCATACAACAAACATCAATTCAGTATGCTACTATTTGACCTCAAGCGAATTAAGCTCTTACTTTATATTCCACGCCATTATCTAGTTCTCAGTCGACACAGCATATGCAGCAGACCAAGGCTAATTGAACCTAACAGCGTCAATTCAGAATGACTTCTGTTGGCTGATCCATTAGATACGGGCGCAGGAGAATTGAGCAAAATCGCACTAACTGTTAAACCCTTTGAACTGTCCGTTAGTTCGGGAAAAATAAAAACTTAGTTTGGTCGCATGCGGATGTCAAAGAATCACTCTTTTCAGTACCACGTTCGACAGGATAATGTTACTCGTGAACTTCATTCGCTTTTCAGTCAAATGTTCATTTTTCCATTCGACTTATTACGTCTCTGATTGAAAAAAGATGTACCTACTCAGTTCCCCTCGTAAACTGAACGTACTATCATAAACATCCAGCGAATTGAGATGGGAAGCTTTAAGTTGATCAGGTTTGAGTCAGCTGATCGCTAGTTTGACAGCCCCTATTTGTTTTTTCACTCTGATACATATGAACTTGTGTGTATCCGCTGGACGAGCGCCGGAAAACAAGTCAAACTATGTCAAATCCAACGGTATACGTGTCATGGTCATTACTATTTACTCCACTGGCAACAATAAAACATGTCCTTTCGTTAAAATTCTAACAGACTAATTCGGAAACAAATGTTTGCCGGAATACAAGTAGGTTGATTAGAATTGGGAGAGTGTAAACGATGTTACCTGAATAGCTGTGAGCTAATATCTGTTAACGCGTGAAAAAAGATGACCAGTACACTATACATCATTAATAATTTAAACCCTGAGTACACAATCTAACTTTACTAAATATTTGTGATTTGTTCAGTGTGCATGAATGATCACAGGAAAGTTTTATTTCCCATAGCTAAGAGAATCAGCGTTTGCTGTTTGAATTCAGCGTTGTCTAAGCCAAGAGGCTTCACCTAAGCTCTACGTTCACTGTGGTTGTAACCAAGGGGAAGGGTAGAAGATTCACATCCATTAGTAACTGAACAGAAATATGACCCTCTCAACCTCGCGCTTTAACTGTCAAACTTATCACATGTGATTCATACTTTTGGTTCGTGCTATGATCACTAGACTTGAATCAGTTGAGATATGAGATTACAATTTTGTCACTTTTGTCCCTCGTGTCGTTTTTAAAGGAGACTGTACTCAATGGAACCACTGAAAACTTTATTCACTAGTCACTTTCAGGATGTCTAAAAATGTGCCGTTTGTAACTTAAGTTGCATTTTCAGCCTCTAAGCCCCGCGCTGTCTATTATTATGTAGTCAGTCGGTTTGCACATGGATGAGATTTTCACGAATTGCTGAAACCTGATCGGGGATCAGAGCACAGCCGTTCGTCTTCTAGTTGGCGTCGCCGCTAATTGTTTGCCGAAGGTTAGTTGGTGTTAGCTTCCGTACCAACGTGAATAAAACTATCATATGATAGCTTGCACCGCTTTCCGTTCCAGGTAAATACCATTTACATTACCTTTGTAATCATGCGATCGGTTGACGGAGCACAAATGTGTATAGTATGGAAGATCCTTAGTTGCCATCTATGATCAAAAGTGGCTCAAAACGAAAATAAACTGCACCTTTCCGTTTTAGAATGTCTTAGTCACTTTCAAACTCTACCAACCACATTCTGCACAATAAGAAAACTGGTTCAGTTGAAGCTAACTCAATGGAACTGACCATTAAATACTCAACAGCACGACCAATAGATTAGTTTACTCACACTGTAAAACTTGTGAGTTGGGTTCATCCGACCGGTACAAATCATTGTGCTAAGAGCGAAATTCTGTGTGCATTGTTCCAGAATGAAAAATGTCGTCTTTGTTTCGACAAATTTAGCAAAAACTACGAGTCGCAGTTGCCTAATTAACACTTTGTAAATAAATAGCGCGTCTCGTTTTAATCATAGGCATTGCGCCGGGAGCTTATGGTTAATTAAAAATGCTATTTTGGATTACTGTCAACTCATCCCATCATATATCTGTAGTTTACAAAGACCCAAGTCACTTTCTCAGGCACTTATGAATCACTGAGATTGTTATGATGACGAAGCTACATTACTCAGCTCGTATGACTGTTTGATATCACGAAATACATATCACATATTCGACTAAAAAAGGTACAGCTCAGTAAAACAACAACTTTGTCTAGAAAGACAAAATTGCTTACTATATGATTTTCATCATTAACAGCGAATTAAGCACACTATGAAACTCTCATTACAGTGATTGTTTCGCCACCTGCAGTAAGTCCAGCCATCCTTGTTAACTAATATGCAATAATTATTATTGATGACAAAGCACATGAGACGATAATCTGAACTATTCAGACACCACGTAAATGATAATCCCTATTTCATTGAATCGCCGGTTACTACTACTTAACACCATGGGTATCTCGCCGTCTGTCGAGAAGAGCTAGGTTATGAATGTTTATCTCACTGAAATGCTCATCCCTGCTCACCAGATGGTTTGCTAAAATGTTTGACTCACCGGGATGATATGTTTCTCGACTGGTAGTTGAGCTGTCAATAAGTTGTCCCATTCAGTGCAGATAGTTGTGTCCTGTGTTATTGTGACCGTATTCCAAGAAACATTGAATATGGATCTGGCGTTGTTTGAGTCCGTGGTAATAACTTGTGTCGCACGACACAGGTAAAGCTCGCACAAAGTACTGACCACTGAATTGTCTAAGAAGTCAGCTTGTGTGCAGTTACTGTCCAACTTGGATTACCCGATGTGAGTGACATTCGAAAGAAACACCACAGTTGCAAAGAGTGTTCGAGTAAGGTGCGAAATTCCGTTAGATTGATTAATTTTAACCAATCCTAGACGGCCTCCTAAAATACATGTATATATGTGTACATGTATATATATGTAAATATCGCTGGGAAATTGCCGTTAGCTGGAGATCTAGTTGTATCGAACAATGATAGAATTATTGCCTTAAGTCCTGTCTAAAATATCTCCAATTGTGCCCCTGATTTGGTCGCGTTGTCGACAAGCACGACTGGACTATAAACATCATTCCTCTTACGTCCGTTGATGACCACCCGTCATCTTAATTCTGACACAAGATGCAACGTTTCGATGTGCTGTGGGAAACTGTTGTTGGAACGGTTATCACTAAACAATAGGGGTTTGGGTCAGTCGAAGTGAATATCACTCACAATTGGTTACAATCTTTACATTTGTGTCGATGGGGGTGGCAGATGAACTATTTCTCGAGGCGACCAAACAAACCATGCATATTGCACAGGCCAGCGTGGTTGTCGGTTTGTAAGTGACAACCTGGTTGTGCCTAATGCAACAATTTCGGAGAAGTAGCCAACAAGAATGACGGCGTTGAACACTCGGATGTGGCAAGAATATGCATAACAAACCAGCTGTACAAGACTAAAATTTAAATCTAATGCGTCTTTTTCAAAGGATTAGTTTGAAAGGCTTACCCGACCGCGGAAGCTTCAAACAATTGTGAGTACTTTTAAATTCCTTTAGTGATCGTTGCTGCTAATGACTACGTAATCTTCTGTTTATAAAACCCAGGTAATCGCATTGTTGACTATCTGTTGGTGGATATTGCAAAAGCACATTACGTTTTCTACCGTCCCAATTGAATTTGATTTTCTTTGAATCCACCCAACTTACAAACCCAAATAGTTTGCTCTACTTGGGAATAATGTGAACGTGAACTCAACGGGTGCAACTACTGATTCCATCATTTGTGTTGCCCGCTTGTTGGAATAAACTATAGTATCGAAAAGCATGGTCAAGTTTGCAACGTTGTTGTAAACAAGCATCATGTTGATAACGAAAATGAAAAGCAGAAATTCACTGGTGATGAAAGTTACCAAAGCGTTGTGCAGGATGTTGGTGGCGCAGCAAATAGCTTAAGCTTGTCAATCGTTTTTCACTTCTGTACTAAACTAAACTAAGATATTGTTCAGGAACGCTCTCGTGGTTTACATTTGGTTACATGACTCTATGTATTCATTTTACAGTTGGATAAGTTAACCAATCTACCGTTCAGCAGACCTCACACCATTTAATAGCTTCACCTACATGAGAAGCCCCGGTCTTAGAAAGCATTACTATGTATAGTTTGAGATAGGTTGTTCCTCAAGACCACTACTTGCCTATCAAGTGCAATTTCAGGAATTTTGGGAAACCGTCATGGTAACTTCTTATAAATCTACAATACTGGGGCGACAAAACATTTACCAGACAAGCTGCAGGATTGAAATAAGACCTGACACTCACAAAATTCCCACCCGGGGTTACAAACTGTTGAACCCCTTTGAAAACAATTTTCATTTTATACTTAAGCAGCCCGACAACCCATACATTACACCCACGCAATTGTATTCAAAAGGTTGTATTCAGTCATAACCAAAGAGTTATCCGTTGTTTAGTGGTCTGTTTACCCCCCAGTAGAAGCCTCGAGGCTGAATTTGCACAATCTGGCAACAAGGAGATATATATCAGTGATCAGCTCCCATTTCACGTTAGCAGGATTTATCAGCTAATCTGTAGCGGGGCGTGGAAGATGATAACATCGTTGAAACATTAGACGTAATGTAATCAACCACAATTTGAACGTCCAGTTTAAACACCATTCTAACTTGACTAGTCTCCAATTTAAATCCCATACGTCTAGATCTGCAATTCATTTATAATTTATGGGAAGTATCACACGTGACGAACATACAATCCTGAACAAATTACCTGCCGGTGCAGAGAGTGTTGGACACTCTGAGTTGAATTGCGGTGCATGGTCATTCGCGTATTCAGAGGTGTCACAAATGGGCCCTCACATATATTGACTGTAAGCAGAGAATTGGCTGAAGCGGTCTCCGAGCAACCATAACTATGCCGTCTGGGGTCGATGAAGCCGCCGTTGGGTTGTGGTACATTTAGCGAGCTTAAGGGTTCCTGTAGATAACAAAAAAGAGAAGTGGGTTTGAATCGAACTGGTGTAAAGAACTTTGCCATGTCCACACATAACCATAAGGACTTGTGAAATTAAGCCAATATGACAACATGTTCTACTGTAAAACGGGACACCATAAAAGTGGTCCGAACATGAGAAAGAATAATCAAATCTTGTATCCTTGCAGTTTTTGCACAGAACCAAGTCCAAATTGCTGAGTGATTTATAAGCTGAAAGAATTAGTTCCTAGATTTCAGGTAGGAAATCTGAATGACAAGGCAATCACTCACCTTCAGCTTGTCAGCACTGGATAGTCAGGTACATAGATGCAGTAAGACAACACACTTAATAAAAACAACCAGACATATAGATGACCAATACTATATAGGCAGTCGCATAAAACGTTCTGCCGGATTGGTGGTCTGTGGAGGAACACGTTGTTTTCCTTGTGTGCCGACCGATCAGAAGTTTGAATGGCTCATCCAAATCAACCGTAGCCACATCAATAAACGATCGCAGTAGATTAGCGGACTAAATAAACCCTTATCATACGGTTGTCTTGACCATTACGAGGTAACATTAAGAAACTGAACGCAGTCATACTAACGCTTGATCAATCGCTTGGAGAATACTACGAATTGAGGGAACGTTTTCTATCAGATGCTTGTAAGGCGTTTGGCATTCACCTACCCTAGAGGTCAGTAGAACAATGTATGCTTGCCACGGTCAGCAAGTGGACTTAAGAGGATGCTGCGGTAATCGATTAAAACGATACTCCTAATGACACTTTTTGAAATTATTGAATGGAAACTGGCTTTTTCCGTAATTAAATGAAAGTTACTTGGTCATTCATAGAAAAAGTGAAGAATAGTCGGGACAGCAATCCAAACGAGCACCACACCTGCTTACGGTTCGTAAACTTGGTTAGTTATTAAAACTCATGAGGTACTCGGAGCCCAGTTACTCATCATGTTGAAAGATCGCACACACTCACTTATGAAAGCAGATTATGTATGACTCCTGGGCTTGCAGAAAGCTCCAAACTCAACTGCTGATAAGTGAGTATTAGATCGATAGGGAGGCCGTTGACCCCTCAAGTATATTCTCATATGACTGGGTGACCACTGTGTTGATTGGGATTAATGATGGTCTGATGTGTGCTTCGATAATTCTTAGCCCATATTACACGTACTCAAGAGTTGGTAGACAGTACAGAATATGCTCCCAGTCTTTTATACGGCTCACGTTTTTAAATTCGCTAAAACCTTAATATTTGTACACCGGAATAACAGAACAACACTAGTGAACAGGAAACGGCTTAGAAACCAGTCTGGGTATGGTGATAATTGCTGTCGTCATGCTTTGGACAGTGTCTCCCTTGATGTTAATTCGCTTTTCACAAATGTGCTATTGAGGGAGACGGTCGACTTTATCTGTGACTTTGGACTGGCTCATAACACAAAGTTTCACGTCCCAGCCAATATCTTGACATCCTTGAAATTATTGGGTACTGAAAATATCAAATTTTATTTTCAAACATGGGAATGAAAAAATAGATGGGATTGTGAAGGGTAGCCCCCTAGGACCAATTTTGGTTGAATTATTTATGTATATGATTGAGCTTCGTCTCGCGAATACACTGCATGACATCCCGATCTATCGTCGATATGTTGGTGAGATAATGGTGTTTGCAAATGATAAACAGACAAAAAAACTATCGGGTTTATTGAACTCTTCGAAACAAAATCTAACGTTATTATCTGAGTTGAAGAAGGAAGACACGTCCGCCTTTCTGGGTATCAGCATCTGGCGATAGAAGGATTGTACAGTCTGTCGATCAGTACACTATAACTTCACCTGAGGTGGACAATATCTAAATTTCAACAGTTTCTCACTGATACAACACAAGCGCTCGCTGTCTATTTCACAGAGCGCGAATTATCTGTACGGGTGGTACACTGGATACAGAGTTGAAATTTATTCGTGAGACCCTGGTCGTCAACTGTTACCCACTGGGCTTTATTGACTTTCACAGTAAACTGAAAGTAATAAACCCACAAGAAATGTCCGTTCCGAAGAAACCCGTCTACATGCAGTTACCATACGAAGGAGATAGTAATATGTCATTTCTAACGCGACGGCTGACACAGGTCATCCAACTGACGTACAATGCAGCTACACTGCGTTTACTCAGTCGAACTAAGTCATTCACACTTCCTCACATTAAGACTCGGATTCCAGAACTGTCCATATCATATTGTATCTACCAGTTCACCTGCAGTTGCGGTAACGATTACATTGGCAGAACTGATCAATGCCTGCCTCTTAGAATGAAGGAACACGTGCCCAAGCCCATCGGGAACTTGATGTATGACGTGACCCGACACGATCCTACTAAACAACGCAAGCCGGCTTCTTCGATCGCCAGAAACCTGCTGGAGACCGGTCATGTAATCGACCCGACAAACGCTTTCCATGTGCCGATGAATGATCACAATGCTATCTTTCGTTATTTAGATTCGAAACTGGGGAAGGTTGTTTTATGGTGGCTACACAGTCAATTTTTTTAGTGTAGAGATAAGGTGAAACAGCTTACATTTAGCACAAGAAGAGATCTATTCAAGCTACTTGCACTGAATTAGTATGCCTAAGACGAAACTTAATCATAAGCTTATAATATGTTCAATACCATCCTTTAGAGAAACGATCAGGTGTACGAGATTGACTCTTGCAAATATTCCCAGGTTGCAATCAATTGTTTGACAAAGAAACATTATCACCATGACTTCAGGCACCTAGATATTTAGATTTGTTCTACCTCTAAATTACTGTCGATGTTTTCACTGGTTCACCTGTTCCGGAAATGCCCTTAGGTCAAGGGTTAGACAAAAGTACATTGGACATAGTTACGGATTGTTTCGCCAATCACACCTACTTCATTCATTCTGAAGCGAGACTACTTGCTAGAAGTCGATTATTATTTTATTCTTCTCCAACAAAACAGTGTAGTAGCTCAAAACTAAAACGACGTATCTTTTCCCATAGCCTATGCCTTCAAATGTTGTTCACAGGTTACCTGGGCATATGTTACTTGGTGAAGGTGTTACATTGGTATCTTGGGTTCGGAAATTCCCCTTGAACTAGTTTACACCTACCTAGCTCTCATACAAGTTAGTGTCATTAATGTTATACTTGGGGTTTTAGAGTTTGGCGCCTTGAAGTGAGTACAAGTACCAAAAATAATTGAACTCATCAAGATTGCCATGTTTGCATTAAACCCTACGAGAACACGATTATAAAACCGGACTATATGTAACACAGCACATATGCAGTTGGACTAGGCAGAGTGAAGGAAAGACAATCCAGACCTTTATTTACAAATCTCAAAGTTCAAGTATATTTCTCGGAACCAGTGGGCTTAGAGTCATTTTGGTTAAAAATAGTACATGTTATGAATGCGGTTATTTTGAGCATTTTTGGAAGCAAAACCATAAGAAATTTGACTTGGAATTCATTCAATAATAGCAGCTTGGTAAACGGAAGTTTGGTGGGCAAAATGGCGTGTTAACAAATGAATGAAATTGGTTGAGTTACTAAAGCACATGACCAATAAATCTGAGATAATAGGAGTTCTTGCTGTTCTGTCCCATCTCACCACGAGATGTTTTGTGTGCAATATTGAGCACATCTCCAAAAATCAGTTGTATACTGTAAACTAGGAGACATCAATACAACCTACTATATGTTAGTGGAGTCGAAAGAGGACAGCCGATTTAATTCGATGGTTGATTGAATAAATCAAGCATCATTCCAAAAGAATTTCCAGCTTGCCGGACGGGAAAGAGCACCGAACTTGATTTCCGTTCTTGTTAGAGCTCGTCAGTGATGCACATCGATGCCATGGTCAGGACTAGAAATGCGGTTACAATTTTATCTGACAACCGAGTTGACGACTCTGTTGGTAGCTTCATATTAGGCTCGACTGAATTATCACATGTGGATACTCAGCTACAACTGCTAGTGAGTAGTGCTTAAAATAATCAGTCGTATTTAGGAGAAACACAGTAAGCCCTCCCAAAAGTCGAAGTCATACAAATCACCAACTCTCTGAACGACATCGTGGATAGTAGGTGATCTGGCAGGCTCAGCTTTACATTGTGGATAAAGCAGTCGAACACTGGCGTATGATAGATTAGTCATGTCTAATATGAGGCCAACAACGAAGCTGCTTCACAAAATTGTAGACGTGTCAAGGGTATGAACCATTGAAGGGATTCAACAAGGGTGCAGCTTGAGCACAAGTATTTTTGGGCAGGAGATCATTGGTAAATTTATGAGTGCGCGATTGCTGCGATTACTTTTGGGTGATGTTCAGTTTACATGAATAAAAACCATTTATTACTCACCAATAACCAAAATGAAAGACGCCAACTGAACATACATACTGCATCTTCAAAATTACAAATGTAGTTGCACAAACTGTGGATACAAAGGCTCTCATATGCCATGGGCTTTTATAGTCTGAAAGTAGACAGAAAACATGCCCTAAGCATATACTTTTGCTAAATATAGAACCAACATGGCCAACATAACGAACCTTTAGTCAGGAATTGGGCTGGACGTTGGTAGGCATTGACGAATACCAGACTTTCCAAATCTTGTGTGATGTTTCGTAATGCAAAGTAAATTCAGTCTATGCCGTCGGTTCATACGGATGTTCCAGTCAGATTAACTTCAGTTTTCGTTAGTGTGGACGGTATCTACGAAGTTTTGATAAAATCAGCTTACTGACCAAGTGAGTGGTGGTATAATTAGAATGGTTTGCAGAGTCCGATTGACACCTTAATCGTATAAAACAGAAATCGTTCAAGATGACACGAAATCTGCTGTTGATTTTACAAATATTCATTTACGGAGCGACTATATATGCGTATCCAACACATCCGAAACCTGACACGAGAAATAAGTAATATCTGCATCCTGAAGCATCTACTCTGTGAAGACCAGTGATTGTGAATATGAGATCGTAGTCTCGAAAAAAAACAAAGGGAAATCCCTTCAAGGTGCCACAATAAAATTTGAGGCAATGTAGGTTAAAACGTTGTGCTGGCTAGTGAGTTTGTGAACGGGCGTAGGTTGCATGCGAACTTAGCTGTTTAAACCAACCGCGAGAGTTCAATACAGCTCAAAGTGCGACGACCAAACTTCTGTTTGATGTTTTATTTTCACATGCACAACGAAACAGTGCACATAAAAACTTTGGCAAGTATGATTTCATGGATTCAGACACGGAGCCAATCTACTGTCACTTATGGATTACAAAAACGGTACTTTTGGGACCAGCCTTGCCACTGCTTCATTCTTGTTATAGCGATCAAACGAGGAGGATCTGCACTATTTCTGGATTGATCCGAATCCCATCTTTGACCACTTGCGATTCAGAACATAAACCTATATAACTGACCCAACCACCACCTACGTAATACTTTACTGACCAGATCAACTTTAACCCAATCCATTTCCAAAACCTTGCGGACTATTTGGAGGTGTTTAACTGTCAAATGATCGGGTTAGTATGTAGTTAATTTCTGTCCATCCTGATGTCACTGTTTGACGAGAGTCCTTGACAGAATCGATCGAGTGTAGCAGGTAAAACGAATCGGTACGTAATGTCTATACAAAATTATCGCCAGTTTTTCTGGACAGCTTTCGCTGTATCTTTACAAGTGCATACTACATACCATTTATATATCAGTATGAGAAAGCCAACAAGGTAACAGAGAAAGTTGATTGTCAAAGTGCACAATCATTTTCACTACCAAGGTATCGACAACCTTACAAATAGTTACTTATGTACATACAACACGGGTTTGAACTTTCTATTCCCAACTGTGACCTCATGTGACTGCGTGATCTGTTTCTTGACCCACTTCGGGATGTGCTCCATGACTCGGGTTCGCCACAGAGAGCCTGCATCATCGATTGCACGTCATATTCTAATGACACAACACCAATGCGATCCCACAACAGCGTTCTGCGTTATTGATAAATTGATTGAGAATAACACAACGTTACGAGCAAGTTGTAACACTTTACGTTTCAACCACCTCGGGTGGCCTTCTACAGGAGTGGTGTAATCGAAATCACATTAACTAAGCAACAGAGGTCACATGGGATTTGTCGTGGTTAGGTCATTCTGCACTGCGTCTGAACTGATTGGCCTAATCCTTTGTCTATTAGGTGAGGGTGAGACTGATGTTGATAAGACTCGTCTGCGTCTGGTGTTGTTTATCCATCCACGCCACACTGCAGACAGGGGTTCGCTATCATTGCGATTAATACAGGCGTGTTGTGTGTAAATCGTGAGGGCTTCAGCACAGCATCGCTCCGCATGGGAAGGTGGACCCTTGTGAATCACTCGGGCTTGATCAAAACATACATTGTGATTCTGGGACAGTGCACGAAGTGCAACATCAGTCTCACCCCCACCTAATAGGCAAAGGATTAAGCCAATCAGTTCAGACGCAGTGCAGAATGACCTAACCACGACAAATCCCATATGACCTCTGTTCCTTTGTTAATGTGATTTTGATTACAACACTCCTGAGGAAGGTCACCCGAGGTGGTTGAAACGTAAAGTATTACAACTTGCTCGTAACGTTGTGTTATTCTCAATCTATTTATCAATAACAAGTTAAACACGACGTCCACACTGTTTGACTTCATTCTTATTAAATTTGGTGCCGATATCCTACAGCGTTTTGCGTTATCTACTCAACGTCACACAGACGAACACTGCGATGTGCTGAAGCTGTTGCAATCCGAAGGTTCAAACCCGTGTTGTGTGTTCATAAACTATTTGTAGGGTTGTCGCTACCTACTCTGACGATTGAAATTCTCTATTATCTTGTTGGCTTTCTCATACTGATAGATAGATGATCTGTAGTATGCACTTGTAAAGATGCGGCGAAATTTTTCCTGACATAAATAGTGTAGTATCAGCTTACTGTCTTCTTTAGCCTAGGTTTCTGATAACTCCAGCGGTACCCTCATGGCCTTCCATGCTTATATTTTCTCTACGTTGCTGTTAGGTTGTGTCGTAAAGTTCTGCTTCGCTATGCAAACATGCCGACAATTTTCACCGGATAAATCATTTCTTAACTAACATGTTACAAAAATGGATTCACCCTCACGCTTCTGAAACTTTGGAGTACAATCTCCTAACAATATGAATGTCCTCAATTTGCTTAAGTCATTTCAGAGCACTAACAAGTCTGGAAGTTATTTATTACAAGGCGCTATTATCTGGCGTAAACTGGTTGCTTGTACGTGAGGAACGACTGTGATAAACCAGCCTAGCGGCTGCCGTTTATTGATTCCTTGTATGCAGTTATTAATTAGCGGTTCTGTTCGAATGTGGTTAACTAACAATCCGAGGAGGATGTTCGCTTGTGTAATTGTTAAAACATTGCAATGAACGCCATGCAGAAATTCCGCTTACAGTTAGAATGCAAGTTAAAATGAATTTGTATCCTTGTACTAAAAACAGTCAATTTGTTTAATCAGTGGTACCTATGTGGACACAACAGTTGTGAGTTTACTTCTCTGGAAAATTGCAGCACTTCCCAGCTGTTTAATGTAATCGAAGACGATGCACAAGTGACAGGACAACCCGAGATTTTCACTTGCGAAAAACAATATACTATCCCAACAATGACTGCACGTAACAACAAGGCCAACCAAAATCTTTTGGATCTCTTTCAAACTATATGTAATGAGAGACGACAACCAGAGTACATTATGACCACCTAAGAACATTTTTATCTTACAGTTCCTTTGGCAGTGAAATTAGGTCTTCCTTGTTATGTTTTAACTCCTGCGACAGTTGTCTGTGATGCATATAAAAGGTTCTATGTTGGTGGAACATTGTGTTTGCAAAGTAAAATTCTTACGCCGAGTAGAATATACTTCCTTGCTACCCTAGATAATTGTTTTTTTCGTGAATAATTGACGTCGTTCGCTGAATTCTCCTAAAATCAAAGACACTAAGATCCAAAATATTTAAAGGATTCGGAATGGTACCCTGGCTTGTTGATTACTAAAATAAACGAAATGAAATCTAACAAATCACCTGGAGATATTCAAACTATCGAATACAGCTCCTGAAGATATTAACTAGTCAAATGTGATTTTGTATTTGCACACAATCTGCCTAAAAATTGAACGGAATTTTATATAGTTGTGTTACGTGTTATTTTTCTCCACTACTTTGTATAGTTGTTACTAGCTTCTCAAATTTTTTGTTCCTCGTGTTTGTACAATCCAGTTTTTATGTTTCACGCAACAATGCAACGCACATAGTTAACGTTCGATTTGTGTTCATTGATTTGGGTATCCTCTCCATAAAGTCTGCTATATAAAGAAGAACTGAAGAACAGGTTTGTACTACCCCATCAACTCGTTAGTAAGTAACTGCTCTATATTACATTCCGTTTTAACAATGTGAACACGGTTAAAGTGGATATATATTTTCATTTCTGTTTAGGGTAGGGTTTTAACTTGAAATCTGATAACGTCATTTCACCAATAAAAATAACTAACTAGCTCATCTCTTGCCTAGAAATTAAACAAGGTACGCCATTAACTAAGAAAAAGTACTTCGCAATTCTACTATTAGGTAGTACGTCTGCCCTCGAAATACACCGAACCCTTCAGACAGATCAATCAGAACAAAGTCATTTGAAACAGCCGAAAATGGCAACCACCTTACTTATCCTTGGATTCCAACTTCTGTCATCATTATGTGTTCTAGAGATAGAGGAATGTTACCTCAAACTTTTTTGCACTGAAATATATCATTTTTAAAAGAAGAACTGTTTCTGCTACATCGGTCAGTTAAAATGCTGAACGTAATGTAGAAGAATGAAAGGAGATTCACCGAAAAACAAAGTAGGTCAATCAGACATACGAACTTCCTAAACCAAAGTCACATGCTGAACCACAGCTTTTTGTTAGCAAAAAGTTATATTTCTGTTCGTGGTTCCAAAATCCTTTTTAAATGTTTCTGCAGACAGCCAGGCGGTATTTCAAATGCTACTTTTGATAAAATTGACAATTTTGCAGCATAATTTAGAAAAATAATGACTTGTGATAACTTTTCATTCGTTGCCAGATGGTATCTGTAAATGAACCAATAGGAATAACCTGGTCATGTTGCACGGCAATTAGAGCGGTTTACAAATGATAGGTAAAGTTAGGCGGTGGAATAATGCCAATCGACTCAGAAAGAAATTCATTGGCAGTTATTTTTCATTGTTAATCCATGTTCCCGTGACGAGTGATGTGCACAAGTAACACACTTCCTGCTTTTTTGCTCAGAACGCTCTCGTATGTCGGTGTGAACTAGGCGGTTACTGCAACAAAGTTTATTTTCTAGGGCTTGATCTATTTAAGTTGAGTACTGGCATAGGAATGGGGATCCTCCAGCCTGAAGTATTAAGAAGCCGAGTTGGCTACATCATTATTAGCAAGAATTCTGTTACGACATTGTTCTTGAGGTGCGGTCAATGTATATAGACGTATCGGATCAAAGTTTACACATCCGTATAGTCTTTCCAGTCATTCGCTTCGAAATACAGCACTGGACTAGATTATCGATTTTGTTAGTGCGTGCCAGTATTGCCTATCATTGATAAGACCGAGTTTTTAGCTCTGGTAGTTTTGTTGACGTATTGTTGTTAACTTTACTTGAACATGATCAACTTATACGTAAACACACAGGCGCATCTACATGTGAATAATGGATAAGTAGCTTGAAAATTTTGAAACGTGATATAGAAATTACCTGTTATCTACAAACGATCACCCTTATATAAAGAATTTTTGGCTGGCTCATAGTCAGACTATCAATTCACCAGTTAGGTTAGCTGGACGGTTACATAAGA
Organism: Paragonimus skrjabini miyazakii; assembly: GCA_014338405.1. Classification (NCBI taxonomy): domain Eukaryota; kingdom Metazoa; phylum Platyhelminthes; class Trematoda; order Plagiorchiida; family Troglotrematidae; genus Paragonimus; species Paragonimus skrjabini miyazakii. Next base: position 204,450 of record JTDE01000101.1, on the reverse strand, counting down.
TAATCATGTCTTATATTGTTTGAAGTTAGCGGCGCGTTGGTCAACGTGACTGCCACACTAGAACGCGAATCAGAGTTCAACTTCCCATTGTATTATTATTACTGTGCGTTGAAATCAAACTGTAACAAAAGCATAACTCAGATATGGTGATACCTTTCAAAGGGGATTAAATCGTCTGTCGTAAGGCGAAGGCTGTGATCAAGTGCGAATTGCTGCATGTAGTTGTCCACTGTTGCGCGTACTCGATCTACTCTCATCTGAACAATCGTTTAAACCAAATTTTCGTACTAGACGTTGATAGGTCAGAAGAATTGAATCAGTGGGTCTCCGCCTTCTGATTTTGTGGTTATCTGCTCATTTATGTCTGAGATTCAACATTTCACAGACATTTTAGTTTAGTACTGGGTAACATTAATTAATAGCTGTTTTCAAACTTAATGCTCTGATCTACAGGTTTAGTGGGCTCGAGTCTTACACAGAAAGCATGTTGGCATCGTACCGTATTCACGAACCGGTTGGTCACTAAAGACGCGATATGAATTCATCAATGGCAAAGTTATTAAAATGTGGAAAAGTCAGTTTACCAGAAAGCATCAACGATCAAGACGAAACATGCAGATGTAGACCATACTCCGACAGTCTGTAACGATTCATATAGTAACACGACATAAAAATCTAGAGGGAAGATTGGACAAAACACAACTGGGAAACAAATAGGACTTTGGCATGGTTCGAACCAGCGACAGAAACAGTATGCTGAAATCGGCAAGCACTCTATCGGCTGATCTACGTAGCCACACCGAGAGCTCAGGAATTTTACACTAGACATTTTTCACTTTCCCGTCGCACTACCTCACATGACCTAATACCGAATGATCTAATGTATCGATTGCCCGGCAGGACTTCTCAAGCATGCCGAGCTGGAATCCACGAGCGTCACCGTTAAGCGATAAAACTGTATTACCAATCAGTTGATTGAGTTTTT
>JTDE01000101.1:192954-203365 GCA_014338405.1 Paragonimus skrjabini miyazakii | reverse complement strand
TGAGGTTGCTGTTCTTGTCATCTGCTTGAATCCAACTGGAGCGAACATTTTTCCACAGTTTGGTCTTTTTTCTAACTTGTTGAATCTGTCAACTTTCTAATCACCGAATAAGACGTTGCACACGTTGTGGACACGACAAGGAATGTGGAACACTAAAACACACAGAATCCGTCTGCATATCATATGAGACGTTGCATTGTGGTTTTCAATGTGTTTGACAAAAAGTGGTAATGACCACCAATGGGAGTAACGAATACCCACGTGTAACTTTAGACACACATTTTTTCAGTCAACGTGCTCTGATTCCACATGGTTAGCTTACAACGTCAGTGGCACCCACCGCATTACAAACTCTACCGCGAGAAATACCACTGTTGTATTACTATACATACCACGTGCAATTGCGGTTCTCACGGCTGACCACTGATCACACGTAAAACTGATTATATGAAAGGCACCAAAGAGGATAAACAAAATGCTAACGCTGGCGCAGTAAATACTGTTCTCAAGTTGCTGATTTGGATAGAAGTCACATTGGATTTGGTTTGTTTGTAGGTTTACATCAATTCTTGTGATGAGGATAAGGGTTGCAAGTTAATTTGATTTTCTATTAGTTTTCCCATCCATTTTTCAATGAGATGGTGTTGTTTTTACAGGTAAGTAAAATACATATGTAATGTATTTTAGTATGGTCAAGTATCCACGGCTGTTTTATGTCTATGGTTTGTCCTTACATTCATTCAATTCCTTAACCTGTCAATGATCTCCACTCACTTGACTTGTGACACATCTAGTAGGCAAATTCCCCGAATGTCTCCGGATAATTGGTATGTCTCCTGCAAGCGGGCTTGGTATAAAAGAAGGACTGCAACCGTTGCGGCTGCTAGGGTTTGATGAAGTCCTATATCCGACAACCGGATTACTGGATATTTCATTCCAGTTGGAACGATCCGAGCTTGACAGAGCTGTAAAGGGTAACAAGATTATCAGTGAAGTATACCTTTTCGAACTACACCGGAAACCAATTGAGTTTGCTCTACCAACTGTTGTGTACAAAGCAGAACAGTATATATATTTATATGCATCATTTGTTGCAAAATATCGGTTTCTAATTACTGAAGCGTTTTTTGGAGGATTGTCTAACTTGTGGTGGGACTGATAGAAAACCAAATCTAATAGTGTGTATTATAGTTTGTTTTACGCAAGTTCACCGACCGTTAGGGATATCGGTCAAATTTCAAAAGAACGTGATTGTACTTTTGCAAACAGACAGTAAACGCAGATCATTTCAAAATGACTATCAAGCGTGCGCAAGCCATCCGATCCAATTTTCTTGTTTGTGTGAAGGGTTATAGATGTATAATTAGTCTTTGCCTGAAGAGTCTTCGGTGAAAAAAGGTTTTGCTTTAATCCAGTGTCGTTGAGACAGATTAATGAACCATCGGTTCAGATCAATGAACATGAAGGCAATCTGGTAATCTTAGTTGGACTGAAAACGGAATCTTACGAAATGTTTAGCCAGGCTAGTTGGCTCGGGTTCTTTACTTATCATGCATACACAATTAATACCTGCGATAAACATGGCTGGACACATGTGGGTGGTGCATCAGATGCGTCACGAAAAGCCACAATAAAACGAGAACACAGACCCGTCTGTAATCGTCGTAAACGACATCATGAAGACAGACAATTTTGCTGATTTGCTTTGATGTGTTAATGAGTGTCCAGATAGCTCAATAGTTCACGTTCCTTGAAGGAACCATATTTATTAATTATTGTTTGGCCCAAAAAAGATGGACTGACAGTTTTTCATATGTACGTCTTTTCATTCTCTAGAAGAGACCGGTTTTGGTTGGATTTACAAATTATATACGAATTCTGCCAAACAGAAGAAAGATCGTTTGTTTGCCAGCTTTCTATCAGATGGACTTATCTGGACTGAACTGATATTTTAACTGCGTCAAAAAACTGCCATTGATATTCGGCAATATGTTTATTTACTACAAAGATGGATAGCATAAAAAGCATGTTACGGACCCCACTGAATGACAGCTTTTTTATAACATTCGGTAGCTAATTTTGTCCAGCTTTCATTTTCATTAAATGACGTTTATGTTGCTGATAAATAGTCATCAATTTGGTTAATTTAAAGTTGTACAATACTCACATTCGCTTTTTTCTGAACCAGCTGTTTAGGTAGAAAACGATCATATGATTTTCCTCGCTATAAGAATTTAACGCTAGTTCGATAAAATGAATGACTTGTTAGCAATAACTTTATTCAGTTGATAGGGAAAGGTGGCGTCTGTAATCCACTTACCGAGTGACATCCGGTTCCTAGCCATAAATATCACCAAATCCTGACCAAGACAATATTGTGAATACACGGTGATTGTTAAAATAAAATGGTCACCCTGTCTATTTGTGGCAGCTATCTAACTATCAGTTCGACGGAAACAACCCCTTGTAAAAACGAAAAACCTTGCCATAACTCAGTGATCTAAAGTTCGCCTAAGAACTTTTTATAAAAATGAGTCAGATGGAAAACTGGTGAAAAATACTCTTGACCATCAGATGCCATCATATTGTTTTGCATAATTCTGTAACAGAATAGCATGAGCTTCTTCTGGTGATTTGATAAAAACATTCAGCAATTCAGCTGGACGTAGCTCTCATGAGTGAATTTGGTGCGCTCGAAATCTAAGCTAGCTAAAGTGCAGCCAAAATCTCGGCCATTGATCCATATGGAAATTTTGTACATTTCGCAAGCTGATAAGCGCTACTTTCATTTCATATTCTTGGGGATAGAACTGTGGATATCTTAGTTCAACAAGTTAGTCTCAAAAGAGGCTGCCGAGTCGTCCTGATATAAATTGTATGTAATAGTAGTTTGTTCTGCCAGAAACTTGTAGTCCCATGCCTATTAAAAAAAGAATTTGGTGACGTAAATGAGTTTAACATCGGGACGCAAGATGGCTATTTTATTGAAATTAGCCAGTTAAAATACCCAATGTAATTAGCTAGTGTCTACAGCCGGTAGGTCGACTGAAGCAGAATTCTCCCCCTCAGAATCACGTATCAGTAGAACATCCACTAATGACATTATTTCGTTTTGACCGCTTGCCAAAGTAAATAATCCGCTGATAGCTATCACCCGTACATTTAACCCACAATAAAGGATAAAGTATCCACCCTCGATTTTAATCATTTTAATAGGCTTCAGATATTTAGTCTTATTTAGCAACCGCTGTACTTACGCAAACGCTAAGTGTGGTGTACCATTTGGACCATGAGAAGCCACTTGTGACACTGGAAGCTAATTTTATTATCAGCGGTTCACTTCGGTTTTACAGAATCGTCCCATGTTTCATCTGCCTGGACTGTAGTCGGTTTTAACAATCTTCCCGAGTAGTACGTAAAATAGTCCGCAGACCGCTGAAATTTTCTGGCACTCGTTGATGTTCAGTAATATCACTTGGGATTATGATGTCCTACACCTTCCCCAACCGGTCAGTTCATCTCTTCATGACAATAGTCATAAGGCAGTGGATGCACTCCCGGCAAACCAGTGAAAAACGCTGAGAAAATTGCTTATTGGTTTACCAAAATTGTGCAACTTTATGAAACAAAGAAGTGTGTGTGGCTTACCATTTCATCTGTATCCAACAGCAAAACATATCTGACAACGGACAGAGAACCCCTTGGGAATGATCTGGTTAACATTGCATCAAGTTCTGAGCATAAGTCCGGAGCACACCTGGATGAGTACACACAACACTCATTCAAGAGCGGGTGCCAGCACATTTATATTACGCGTTAAGAATCGACCGTACTGAGTCCGACAAGGGATAGTTTGCGTTTGAGAACGTCTAGATTTTCATCAAGTAGCCGTGCTAAGTCACACAACGTTGATTATTTTACTGTCAGTTGTACAGCATTGTCAGGCATTACAGACCACTGCTTCCCATAGTTAGCGGTAACGTCGTTAAAGAAGCAAAGAAAACACTTAAGGATATAGTAGCACAAACTATAGTAAGAGTGAGCAATGAATGACTGCTTCAACACTCTGACCATAGGGTTTAAGTTTATCTTCATGGAAATGTTAGCCCAATATTGATATGCTGATGTTGCACCAGATTTAGTCATTTTATCCACATCTGGCCAAGAAGGTTACTTTGTACTGGATTTTATTACAGGTTTTAGTTTCGAACTTAATCAACTAACTTAAATGTAATGCTTTTTTTATACTTCTGACTCAGGTGTACTCACAAATGCACTTCGAAGTCACTCCAGAGGTGAATCGTTCTATAATATACAACTTCGATCACCTACTTCACACGTGAATGCAGCTGGTCGTCAGCTTGGGAATATATACAAAAATCTCAGACTACAGTTCAACGTAATTTTCATCTATTCATCGTGTACATTATTGTCCATTGCTACCTGCTTGACAATCGATGTTAACTTATCATATCCTTTTAGTTTGACCGATTTCCCACTATTAATATTCGTTTGATTTATTTCACTATTTGTGATCCACTAATTGCGAGTTTGGCCCCAAGTTTGTTTTCAAATACTGTAGTGTATGCCACACCACACGAATCGTCAACGTGTTTCCATATAATATTTCTAATTAACAAAAACCCGAATGGTTAGTCTTTGTTCCATTCGAATTTGTTCTCTGTTAATGAATCAAGGCTCGTGGCCGTCACATGTCGGTTTTTGCTTATCATGATACGCAGCTGTGACACTTACCACATAGAGAAACCCAGTGAAATTCACACTACTGACCAAACACTGGATACAGGTACACGTAATATGATATAGATAATCCAAACTATATAACACCAGGTATCTGTCGTTACAGCCGGACTGTCGTCAGTATTCATCACTAAGCGGTGAACTTCTCTGAAGTTGTTTACTGTTGCCAGACTAAATAAACTAATGGCGAACGTTTTCGGGACGTACTACTAGAATCACTCCGAAAACCTTACCAATTTGACCTCATGAACATCGCACATACGACATCTTTGTCAAGTCAGCGTTCGAACAGGTTGTCACACGCTGTTTCCACGGAAGCATATAAAACAGCGTGTTTTTGTAGATTAAACGCTATAGTAAACCAATGTGTAGGTTACAACCTACCTTTAAATGATTGACAGACCTACAACAGTAAGTATGAATACCCATCAGCTTCAGATTAGCAGAATAGGAGCAAAGTCTAACGGCTGGCCTTTAAAATAGCGATGACATTTTCGACAATAAAAATAGCTCTTTCCCCAAAATGGTTCTACAAAAACCATTCAGAGAATGTCACACTATTCTCCCAGATTTGAAATACAGACGAAGTAGAAATGTCAATTATTCTGCACAAGAACGGTTGTGGCGTAAGTTATTTTAGGACAAGTTCCCGAGCTTGGAAATGTACGGGTGGAAACGTGATATTTGTCTAAAGATAAAAACGGCGTAGCCACTTAAAAGAACACTGATACGCAGAAAATGAGGGCACATTCAGTGATATGTGACAGCAAGAAGTTCGTGTTGCATTTTCAGTGATGAGCTTCAATAACCCGGTTGTATTAGTTGACAAACAAAGTCCGAATTCGTTTACAAACAAATCAGACAGGTATGGGTTGGTATTTTGAACGTTATGCATATCGGCGGGACTTCCTTTCAAGTAAGACGCTGTCGAATAGATGCGTTCTATCTTTTTACAAGGTTTGTCAGCCAGCCGGTCAATCAATTTTCTCACGAGCAGCAATGTGTGAGCTGCACGACACCCGCTAGGTGGGATAGAGTAATCAGGTCAGTACGTGTATAACGAATTATATCATGGTCCATAATGATGACAGCAGGAAAAACCGCATTTAAAACGTTAGTTCGCGAAAATTGGCTAGCTCGTGAAAACGTGAGGGACATCGGGTTGTGAGCTAAGCATGGGAGGTGTACGAATGCGGTTGGTGACGTGCAACTTTGTGAGACATATTTTTATAGATTACATTCTTTTGTACAAAGTTTGTTAAGCTCATGATTACTTACGTCTGCTACATTTTACTAATAACCACTAAAAACATCGTCAGTAATATGAACTGAACATGTTTGAAAACTGCGATTTCGAAGTAGATCGTAGTTGTATTCCGACAAAAAAAGGTCTATTACAGAAGTTTCCAACATTGTTAGCCACTTCGTGTTTATGTGCAGTTCCCTTCGCAGATTCCCTGGGTGATACCGGTAGTCATTCTTCTAAGTACCTCTGTCGACAATTTTTGAGCTTGACCAAAAATCGCGGTACTTCGAACGAGTGAATCACAGCGATAACAAATGAAGAAAATGCAGATCTAATTCTTTCGGTCAGTCTCCTACATGTCAGTATTTAACGAAACATTGTCCTGATGGTGTTTCATTTTACTCAGAAATATTCAAGTGTTCTAGAATTTTATACGTAGATTTGATAGTTTTAGATATGGAGATACTAGTCAGTGCAATTTTAGGAGGTTATCTCAAACCTGTGAACAGGCAACTGCTCTTTAGTATGTGAATTGTCAGAACACAACTATTTCACATAATTTTCTGCGTAAAGCCTAATATCGATCAAATCTAGCTCGCCAACTTTAAGTTCATATAAGCACTCATGTTTTACGTGATGTATCGATCTCCTCAAAATGGTAGAGGTTTCACCTGCCAGTTCAGTGGTTGTATTTGTTGAGATTACCATTGGTTAAACGAAATTGGAAACTACGGTATGTGGGGCATCGTGTTACAGACAGTTTTTGTGGCGACATTATGTCATCCAACTAAACAAATGTATTTTTTGGTGCAGAACAAGTGTAATCCTGGATGCATGTTGAAAGTGATGGACTGTACGGTGAATGAGAGTAATTTCTCAGGACAAGATACACGTTAGATTACTTGACTCGCCAGTGCGACCTTTCAGGATGTCGGTGAGTTGTGCGCTCCGTCCGTGAAACACATTCAACCAGAAGTAGCCGTCTGTGATCGTTGAAACCTTACCTGCCAATCAACATCTCAATAGATGCTTTAAGTTTTGATTAACCCCTGGGCAAGACGACAAAAACAGTGACCCATTTCTTCACTTCACTGTCGCTGTAGGTGTAACTATTTTAATTTTGAGTATAGGCTGAAACGTATTCACAGCTCTCATACTGCTTTGAATTGTCAGATTGGTCAGTCCGTAGCAGCAAGTGTAAGTATTCTGGAGATTCATCAGACAAAAATCAATATGGTCGAAACGTTTTTATCCCGAGTACTAGCTGCCCCAATAACAACTTCAGTGTTGTAAACACAATGTGTTGCGCAACTATTGTAACTATGCATGCTTAACTTAATTGTCTTATATATCCAGAATTTTTAATTAGTTTCGCGAAATGTTTTTGCTTTCTAGCGTAACAGACGTTGGAATTTTCGGAGTTTTAGGTGTAGATTTCAGATTCCTCTTTACAACATATTGCTGATCCAGATCGTCACTGGTACTGAAACACTAGCCAACTGGTTCATCATTAATTTATCCGCTACATTCCTATTACATGTCACTAACCAATGGATTAAGGAGGAAAAGTGTCGAATCGATAACTCACAATTTCTATGTTTCATGTTGCACAGAAATGTCTCTGAACGGTTCTGCGAGATTCTGAGTCGCTGCAGTTGCAAGTTTGTGCGATTCCATCCTCTCCCACCGCCAACCTCATCCCCGGATCGTCGACGTGCATCTGTGACAAATAAGCAACAAAACTTCTCTGGATTCGATTATAAAACTGCATACAAGGGTAATATATAACTCAAAGTCTCGTCACTATCAAAACAGTTAGATATCGTGTTGCTAATACGATTGCATAACAGTCACTGCTTGTGACAAACCGAATGATATTTCAGTCACTAATCCGAAACTGTAAGCTTTCGCATAGTATTAGTAACATTTATTAATGATCTAAATAGCCAGAAATAGCTCATGGATAAATAACTCAACAACTTATTTACTAGCTACTACTTGCAGTCGTTTGAAAATAAAATACAAGTAGAATTCGTGATGATTCTACTAATCAGAAAATTGATCGGATTATTTCTTCTGCTTTTAATACAAAACGCAATGCGGACTAATACAACACTGCACTGGCACGTTTCAGACAAATACTTGACAGCTAAATCGGCTTACTATACTCACTGTCTGCCTTTCAATAACAGTAACTTCACGGACTAAACCGAGCATCCCAAAACGTGTGCATATTTATTGAGCAAGTAGCTTCCGTAGGTTCATTTGTGCGGTTAAGAAGCGGACCGCACGCGGACTGTTCGAAAACGTGCTCAAAAGAAAAATAACCAGGTTTTGTCTTCGATATGTGCGCCGCTGTCCTCTTCAGTTTTGATATAATTAGTGAGAACACACGCTGTCTGATGTGTATTTGTGGAAATCTGGAATTTCTTCATTATCAAGCAGTGCAAACCTGCTCAAATCACTCACAGAAAAATCACATCAAACCATGATTCAGTTATGAAAATACCTCCGATATCTCGATAAAAGTTTCCTGCTAATTACTACACAGCATATCACTCTACTGACTAACCGAGAAGCCTTGCTTAAAATATACCCTATGCCATTAATTTGGCGACGATGAGTTTAAAGCTTTCTGATGAAAGTTTGATTAACTGGCAAAGAATTCTCGTACAGGGTTCGTTTCGCTAGCTTTTCCGTAGCGTGTGATTAGAACGTGTGATAGAACGTCTGAGCATTTATGATTAACAGTCCAACAAGTCCATACATATCCCATTTAGTTGAAATCATCGGACTCTTTCAATGCAGACGCTGATACCACGGGTGCTCAAGCAAAAATGGCTCGCAGTAATTTTGGCTGCCGCAGTAGCGCAATAATTTGATGTGCTCTAGAAAGCAGTTGTCTAACCGTCAGATTACTTCCTTCATGACAAGCTCTGTAATGTAACCGGGTGGCAGATTGAAGAAGAGCACTGCAACACTAGTCCCATTAGAGTCCCAAGGCGTGATCCAAGTCGTAAGTGTTTGCCATTTATCAGTATTTTCCTGGGTCCCCCCTAATCAGTAGATCATCACTCTTCTGAGCATGCCATCTAAGTTTTCAATATATGTGCGTGACCGACATTCTTTTGCACTTTACAGTTGTCGCTTTTAATACGGCTGATGGAGTAGTACTCTTGATAACCTGACAAAACATACTTCCAGGTATCCGGACCGGTGATGACTTTGAACGTTAACTTATGAATGACCATCAGTGAAGACTATTTTCAAAAACATTGCTATATACAGAAAGAATTCTGTTGGTGCACACTGTAAAACGATTTGGCGAATTGCAACCAGTAGACTATTTCAAAAACAGGTAAAAAGAGCAACTGTTAAGTATTTTAACTTCATTTTGTGAAAAGAAGTGGAATCGCTAGGGATAACACAGAAAAAGACATTAGAACTAACCGTAAAACGAAGACCGCAAATAACGATCCTCATCTAGATGCCCAGCCATAATTTCTCCATCGATGGTCGGTTTTTGCATGGCAATCAACGGTAAATTTCTGATCACACCAGCAGAACTGCTGAAATAAGACACAAGGGCAAAGAAGAAAGAAGAATATGGGTAAATTTGGTGGGCTGTTTCTTCACGATGATCATTTTTGTCACAGATTCGGTTAAGGTACCTCGTGACTTACATAGTATTTCACTGGTTTACACATCAAAAACAAAAAGGTGGATTTCTGTATTTACCTATCTCTAATGTGGTTCTCTTTAAACAGTTAGCTACCTTTGATAGCTTATGTAAAGCGGTGAAAGATGTTAGCGTGTCCTGTTGCCGATTCGGTAACAACTTGAAGGTGACACGAATTACGTTCTATCACACAATTAGATAGTGGTGGAAAGTCAGCCAGCAGGTTAGGAGGCGTTACTTAGCCCAGTGAAGTCAGGGCTCTCGAACAATTGCTTCCGAAAAAGAAAGTGGGTTTCAATAATTTGATTGCAGCCGTTTGAGCAGACCACAACGATTCCGAAAAGGAACGACGAAACACAACTACAGTTGCACAAACTGGAGCGATAAAGGCGGTAGCGGCCAGTGACAGATACCCTAATGCATTCAGACAAAGATTCCTTCCTCTCTTAAGGTCAAACATCTCTTTCTTCTGCATGCTTAACTTACTCCATATTTGCAAAAAGGTGATAAATACACTGTGGGGTGTCTCTGGCAGGCTGATCTCATTTGATTGAAGAATGTCAGCTTCGGGTCGGAGCATTTACACGGAGTTCTGCATCATTCAATGTTGATTTAGATAAATCCAATCTTTCTGTCGTTGTTCGATTAATCAGTGCAGAATGGAGACGTGTTGCGTTATGTTAAACTGTTGTTTACTCTCATCAGTCCCACATGCAAAACGTGCA
>JTDE01000101.1:178797-191449 GCA_014338405.1 Paragonimus skrjabini miyazakii | reverse complement strand
GCTTAAACGAGCATAACACTGACTACAACCCCATACACTGTTCGAACTCGTTATTAACTGAGCATTCCACATCTCTGTTAAAGGTTCAATGCGTCACAAGCTCTTGTTTCTAAAGGTGGCTTCATTACTGACATAAACTCTAACATTCTTTTTCTGCAACGCTCCAATTATTCACGCAGTCAACCGCTTTATACGCTGTCGGTCGGTGACGTTTCTTTCTCGCACACGATTCCACCAAGTTGCAAGTACATGTCTCAGATAATTACTAATTAGTTATGTACACAATCATTTTGTGTCTGAATAAATTTGAAATACTCCGGTACTTGTTTTCTTAGTAGGAGCTTCTCGGCTGCTCTGACAGCCGAAATACAGCCCGATATTTACTTAATTTCCAAAACTGGTTTATTTAGCCAAACTGAAATGTACTTTGCCTTTGAATTCTGCGTCTGATGCAATTTTCCGGATTTGACAACATTAATCAAGGTGACGCTGAATTGTGACAATCGACTTCATTGACAGCCACGGTTGGAATGGAAAAATAATCGATAAAAACTTCGTTAGTCGCCTGTTTACCTGACCCCAACCATACAATAAATCCGGCTGATTCACTAAAGATGGCATACTGTCGATGGTAACCGGGTATTTTTGTCTCACGGCCACACAAGTGAGCGTAAAAGTTTCGTTCTGCCTCTAGTACCATGCTGATGACCATTAGTATACAGCATTTGTGTTGAACACACAAAAACGTCACTTATTTTAACCCGAAGGTAAATCAGAACGTACAGTCACGTGGTAGGCAATCACAGTCTGAGATTTCTGCTGGAAATCAACATACACTTAAAGAAACAAGAGTTGATCCAATGTTCTAAAAAGATCAGACAATATGATGAGTGTCTACGGGAAGCGGCTAACTGTCAAACAGGCCTTGACAGATTTCTGTTTTTATTGAATAAAAGGTATGGCGTTGGACGCTTGCAATTGCATTTTCTCATTCATGCACAAGTAAACTCTCGAAACATCCACATCGTTGTGGAGTAACGATAAGCAACCCTACGCACAATCTCCGTCGTCTTGCTAGAATCGATCTGATAAACAAATATTCCATCGTTCAGTTAAACTTATTGCTATTCGTTGCTTAGGTCGCTAAATATTTCACCATTTTTCAAGACTGTCGATTAACCACCACCTGGCAGAGGTTACGAACATAATCAGTAAGCTTACACAAATCGTCCAGATAATTTAAACGGTAGCCCAATGATAAATGGTCAAAGGAGAAACAACAGATTATGAGTTGCTCGCAGACTCATGGAGTTCGTGTTCAGCAAGTATCATTGTGAGACAGAATGATTTAATGTCACATTAAAATAATACTCAATAGAACAGGTTTGAAATGAAGAAATACCATATAAACCGATGGATAATCGCAACAAGGAAACACTTCGTGTGATCTACACCACGAATTAAAAAAAAATAGCAGTGCTTGTAAGAATATTTGCAGCACGCGCTGATTTTCCAAAGAAATCACATCGTTGCTAAGGTTTTCAATTAGCAAAATAAATCTATCCGTTATAATTAATCTTTAAGTGGAAGACAAATGAGTACTTTTTGACTTTACACTGTCTAACCATTTACTCTGCATACGTAAAGCAATGAAACTCGCCTGATGTTTGTACAACTTCCGCTGTGCAATTTTCGATCCTCCAAAATAAGTTCACAGGTCCTATGTCGATCAATGGTGTCCAGCATTAGACGAAGCATGTCCATCAGTGCCCGAAACTGTTGTAACAATAATTAACAGTTGGTTAAAAATGACATCCATTTCTAATCTACTAGTAACTATAATGGTACAAGTTTGAAACATAAAAACTTTGTAGTTAGACATAAACGTCAGTTTAGTTGGCTTTCTGTTTGAGAAAAATCCTCAACCAAGATCGTGGGCCTAACTTAGTGAGTTAAGGGGGACATGCCAAAAATATGCATGTAGGAAAACCTTACCGGATTATATGCGACAAATAAACTTAAAAACGTACCCCTTATGGACGACCAAATGGTCATGGCGCCAACTTCTTGTTAGTGCCGAAGTCATATACACAAAAAGATAAGTTTTCTATTCATAGTTCAGCTAGTGTTTCTACTTTTTGGCTACTAGATAAGTTCAGTACGTCTGAGGTACTTGCAAGTAGTGTGGTTCACCAGTTTACCTTCTCGCTCCATACTTTGACGAATTTTCAGGGAGATGTAACAAGAATATCTCCCAAGTACATTTCGAAAATCTCAACTCGAATTCAAATAACCAACGGCTTACTTCATTCAAATTTAACGACGGTGCCGTTAAGACATCCATCAATGGGGGAAGTAGCTTCTCTGCAATGATGATGCAGGTCAAACCAAATTTCTTTTCTGCAAGAAGATGTTTGTCAATAGCTATAAATGAAAAAAATTAAAATTAGATTAGTCAACTACTTTCATACTAGTTTCTTAGAATTTGGCCTGAATGGTTTACATAATTCAAAACAGCTGTTAATAAAAATGGTACAGTAGCATCAATTTAATTTGACCCAGCTTGGGCCACGATAAAAAAACGATATATTGTTTATTTGTCTATCGACTTTCACATTTATTTGCCAGTACCAGTGCCAGTCAACTTGAGGAACTTCGTTCACGGACTCAAGAAACATACAAACATGAAGAGTTTTCAGGAAGCGTACGATGAGCTTTTTAGTCTACACATGGTAATGATACTCGCATACCAAAGTAGGATACTCAAATACCACCTAATACAAACCAAAGTAGCTAGTATCCTTCTCCCTTGACATCAATGCCAATCTTCGTAAGGTTACTCGGATTGGTAGGAAAAGTTGTATTTATTCAAGATTGTTGTGCCGTTTGGTTTGGGTATAGAACTTCAGAAGAATAAAACCAGATATTCATGATGGAAACATTTAGACACCAGTACATGCAAACTAACATGTACCTGTGAGTTGGAACAAATGAAGCAGATGTGAACAAGCAGATTTAACGCAAACTGATTGATAGTAGTCAGCATTTCATGCATTCGGTCTGATTAGTTATTGGTCAAACTAAAATGCCGCAGGATCAGTAAATAACAAAAATCACGGCATTACATCATCTTGCAATAACTATTTTAAAAACAGTGAATAGTTAATAGTGGACGGCAGATGGTTTTGATCAATTGGACATTACAAATAACTTGCAGTTGGTAACATTTCTCGTATTCAAAAGGGATTTTTGGCCATCGTCTTTTGCATAGAAGCAGTGGATCAAAGTTATACTCTCAATAATGCCCGTTAGTGGTATACAGAAATGCTATGGTCGGACGTAGACTACAGTCCACGGTTAGATATTGAAAACAGGATAACCCACGCCCTATTCACCTCATAATAAGCATTACCAAATGATCGTATCTGATTGCTCAGTCACATACATTATCAAATTACTTGCTTTTGCCAAACTGCCTACAGAGGAAACACAATATACTTCTTATTGCCTCAAAATAGCGATCTTGCCACTAAGATGAAAATAATTAAACGTGTTAACAAATGCATTAAATAATGTGTACTTCTCAGCAAAGATTAACAAGAAACATCATGAAATACAGGTGCGTTATTGGTGTGCTTAAGCAGGATGGAAGCTAGAGTTTAGTGCTTCTTTCTGAAAGATGTTAGCTGGAAAATCAATGTGAAGGAGAGAGCTGAAATCACTTGTAAGTGAAATCCTTGGACGATTTGAGCAGGGTGCTGAAACACAAACATACTCAGTTATCTACGAAGTTTATCAAACAGTTTGAAGATAACCTTCCATAAAATTACTAAAAATGTTTTAAAAAGAACGCAACATTATAATCTGAACCGCGCAAACTGAATGAGCAAATAAGTGTTTCTTTCAAGGAGAACTTGAGAGAATTTACAAAGACATAGTTTTGACTAGTTATTTCCAGAATTTCAGAAAATTAGCACATACAGAGATATTCCCTAATTTTGATTCTTCCACATAATTTCAGCTGTTAATACAACCTATTCTACACAAGTTATTGCGGTTGTTAGGAATCTATGTAGAGATTACAGGGTGAGCACAGAAAGCAACGTTTGCAGGTTTCGTTGCAAGCAGTTTGATAGAAATTCGTTTCCGATAGTTTCATGTAACTTATTTGAGGACTAAGCTGTGGCGTTTACTTTGACGGATTAACTTTTAAACATATCTCAAAAGACATTTCCCAGCCGTTTCGGATTTTTGGCTGTTAAACTTTCCAATTAAATTCTTAACTAACGACAAGAATTATGAACCATTTGCTTGTAAATCCTCTCAAGATGGAACTTCCAACATGATCGCATTATATTTTCGACGCAGAAACATTCTTCCACATGTTTTATGTAGGATTCAATCGATTGTGACCTCTTAAAACAGTGTAAGGCTGACAAGATAGTGAGTATTTTAATTAACAAGCAGTTAACGCCGAACGCAAGAAGACATTCTGCTACTATATAATATTAACTTACCACCGTCAATATTGGTAACTGCAATGCAACTGGTTTAATCTGATTCGAAATTAGGAGTTTGCAGTATATTATCGGTGTGATTAGTTCTTTATAGTTAATTTTTCGGTCTTCCGTGTTCTAAAAATTGATTGCAAATTGTTTTCCTATTTAAGGACAGTTGACAGCGAGGAATACTTTGGTTGTTGCACAATTACGGGTCAACTTTGATACAGTCAGTTGCAGACTGGTGACTTGTTAGCAGATGCAAATGAAGTGCTTCATTCTCTTAAATTCCAGTTCGCCTATCGCGAAAATGTGTCAGGGTCATGGATGCTGGTGTTTTCTACCTGCCTACCCTTCCCGGGTTGCCAGTTCACCTGTTGTTTTGCGTTAAGCTGAAAGAATATGTCAAAAGCAGCTTGTTTACAAATACACCTTGTAACTTCTTTTTACAAGCTCTCAGAAAAACGCTCGCATATTGAGCTCCTAGAGGTAAGTCATCAATGTGACCAGGAAAATGACCCAGTAAACTCATGTGAATAATTGGAGAATGTTACAGACCGCCTGAGCACCTGTAAGTTCTCAACAACGTGTGAGTAATCAACTGATACTATTACCAACAGTGCTTCACCGTTGATGCAGCGAATACTTTGAAACTAGTAACACGGTTTACAAGACAAACGTACAAACGGAACATCGACGATCACTGGTACAGATACATGATTTTCAAAAGTCAACTACCAAACAACAGAGAAGCGTCCAGTCGTCGCCTTTATTCCATTGAAAAGGAGGACGCCGGAGGTTGATCACACGGTTTTGAACAAAGTGAAATTCTTGGCTGGTTTTTCAAAAGAGGATTGCAGCATACAGACATTAGCTGTATGTTTATTACTTGTGGTAGTTGGTCATACCATTTGAAATGAGATGAATACTTATGTCTTTCTTGCACAGACTAGGGCAAAATTTGGAATTCGAAATTAAAAATCACCGAAATAACAGTCACTTAGCAACCGCCAATTAACCAATCTTATGAAATGGTTATCATTATTAAGAAATCGTTCAGGAAAGTGACTTTCTTAACTACCGATTTATTTATGTATCATTGTGGTGCCCAGTCATAACAGTCATTGAATGTACGTAACCATGTGCACTGTGAAGCGAATGGACGGATCCAACTCCGCTGCCGATTTTTCAAGACGCGGTTAACAAACCAACTCCGCACAAATCCTTGCAACAGTTTCTTCGTTTTAGTCAATTACTGAGCGCATATGTTACGCACGAACAATTGACGATTTGTTTCAAAACTGTGTATGTGATTTGAAAACGTTTGAGAACTGAACGCAATATACGCATCTCGCATATATGTGGTTTTATTGCATACTTGTCTCCGTGAAAAAAAGAGCCCTCAACCAATAATTTGGTTATTATCATGCGCGCTAGTAACAGGAAAGTCCCCGTGGATGTGGCTTCGTAAAAACTTCAGTTAGTGAATAAGAGTTATGATAATTTTGTTTCACATCACACTAAATTTGGGCGCATTTCGTCCTTGACTTTTACGGTAATTTTGGGAGAGGCAAATAACATCAAGAATATATGTCGTATAATTTATTTCAAACTTGTCAATCTGGTTGGAGTGTTTGTTCGAATAGCATTCATGTGAACAGTCCTGAGTTATCAAAATATATTTACTGTGTCGAGGATTTATTTGTAATCAGAAATAATTGTAGCCTACGGCTGGATAACGGTGCACCTAAAATCGGAGCATTTTCCTACGGTCATTTTGAATTTTTATGTCACATTCCTTGTTAAAACTTAAATACGTTGAGAGTGGTTAAGTGTAAAATATTTTCACATTCAACAATCTTACAATTAGCCGGATCTATCGACGAAAAATAATGCGGAGGATTTTTGCTACTGAAATTCATGTTACTTTTACTTAAACAGAAATATTGAAACAAAATTTCGCAGTATCTGAATAAACCAGTGTTATTCTTTAAACGATAAAATTTTAGAATTGTTCAATCACTTACCTAAAATGCAGCTCAAAAGTGTAGGTTCACTCGTGCGTGTTTGACTGAGGAATGGAATAATTTCCTCCAAAACAGTTGTGCTGCTTAAACTGCCAAGTAAAATTTCCAGACATTCCAGTATGTTGAGTTTGAGCTGCAAATTTTGATAAACGATTACAAAATAAAAATAAATTGTGACACCCGATTTCTTTTTTCCGTTTTCCGACACGTAAAGCTGATTATTTTATTAAACTAGTAAACTAATTAATGAACTTTCCTGACTAAATCAACCAGGAAGTGTCTGGTAGAGTCCGAACTACAAATAAGTCTTCAACGTTTAAGTGAAAAGATAAAAGCATTCCAGACCACACGCTTCGAGATCGGCTCTAAAAAACAACTTGGGCTCATGGCGAATCACTAAATTATGCAACTGTCATCTGGTAACCTGCAAAAATAAGAACATATTAGGGATTTAACGTTGAATGATACTCATTCTCACAAACAGCATTGCATAATTGGTTCAATTTTTCTGTGCCTGTCAAGTAGGAAAAGATCTGAACAACTTTAGAACTGGTCACTCTTCTTATTAAGAGCGGCTTTTCACACCCTGCGAGGAAACCTGTCCTGTAGGGTTTGTTTCTAGCTTATAGCGTGATAACACCCGGTTGACTTGACTTGGCCACAATAATGCTTTTGCTCCGCTTTTGTACAATAGCGTTTTTGCATGTTATTCGAATTTACTTCAGTTACCTTGTATTACAACATGAATATTTACACACCGGTCTGTACTGCTCACGGTTTGCTCAATTACATGACGATACTGCACGGTTCCTTTATCCCATTGTTTGGCTCCGTGGTACCAAGAACGTGGCCGCAGTTCAGTTCTCGTTTCTACAATCAACAGTACCTCTGTAACATACTTTCTTCTCAGATGCTGGTAATTTGAAACATTGTGGTGCTCATCGCAAGTACTTGTGGGCACCTTCTGTGAGTCCAATTATTTGATAATCATAACTTGCTCGAATTCCGTAACATTCCGGTTGAATCTGTACCATTGGTTCACACTAATAGCTTACTAACATAAACCTGCATTCATTTAGGCTATTCAGTAATTTGCAACTGATCACCACACATCTTTGTTTGATAGCCATGGTTGATAGTAGGTTCGCCGCAAACTAGAAACATACGACTCACGGTTGAGTGGATTAGATTTTTAGTTCACAGCGCGAAAGTTACAAATCATCATGTCTTTTACACTATGCCCACATATCTATTTCAAAATGTAGGAAACTGATCGTTGAGTTTTGATCATGAAATATTATATTCATATTGGTGAACTCTTTTATATTTAGCAGTCACATGGTGAGACTCTGACATAGACTTTGCCCAGGTATAATAACTGGATGTCGATAATTTACAAATCTGCTGAACGATTATTCCAGAAATCCAGAGACGCAATAACGTATGATTTTACAAATATCGGGGGGTTATTGGAAAAATTAGTATAACGGTGACACTCTTACTGATGTAGTTATATGGGAATAAATAATCTCGCTGAATGAGAAAAGTCATTAGTATTATTTAACCAAGCAACAAGGAACTACAGTCACCTCCAATAAATGAAAACCACGTGCAATTCACTGATGTTAAACTATATCAGTTGAGCAGATTTTGCTGTTCGTAATAGCAACGCGCATGCTTGCCCGAGGCCACCTTCCGACTAGAAGCATGCCATTCTAACTAGCACCAGTGAGACAGAGATTATTTGGTAATCTTTCCTTACTAAGTAAATGGTCCACCTGAGTCTAATAGTTATGACTTCATGTCGATGATGTCTGGTTGCGGTCTACTTGCATTATTGAGAGTTACCTCGCTTACGTTTACAAGAAGATAAATATCATCCACAACCTTCTTTCTAATCGGAAGAAACATTGTATCTACATTTTGTTTATTCTGGAATATTTAACATATCACCTAAAAATGGAGACAACTATTCTCACGATATTGTAACAGAAATGAAGTTAACATTTCGGGATTTCGTTTTTCTATCAAATATAAGTGAAATTTCAAATTATCAGTGTCTCTAAAAGGCATGCAGTGGAATTAATTATTTTTGATTGTGATCCTTTCAAGAAGCCTTATTTTTCCACAAAAATAATTAAACATGCTTGACCGGCAGTTTAAACTACGTCCCTACTATTCCGATAAATTCATTAAAGGACAACGGCAGTGAAGCTACTAAATTACGAACGTAAAAGTCATCAAGCAATTCCGGATGGGTTCGTTTTTGTAAATTGTTTAGTACACACATTCAAACTTTGAAAATAAAAATAAAAATACTGCTATAATACATGTGTGCATTATGCTAGGAGGTAGTGATAGGACATTTACAGCCTACTCAGCAAAGCTGTGAGAGATATGATAAGGAAGCTTTACGTTTAAGTCAGAATCTTCCAGTGAAATAGTTTATCTTCTGTGAAACATGAAACATCGACTTCCAGAAAAAACTGTTTGAACCCACTGAGTTTGGAGGTAGTTCCGATTTCAAAGCTGGGCTGATTTTCCGCGGGGAACTTGACACCATTTACTGTGCTTTCGAGTCTGAATCATGAACAGCTGGCTATATATACTGATGACAGAATGCACGAGGTGTAATGGATGAACCTGTTCTTGCACTACTAATTCACCACTACTGTAAACGCACTAATCATAACCCATTCTATGTTTCATTTCATGAGAATAATGTTCAACAATTGTATCTGTTGTAAGATGATACATCTGGAAAAAATAAACCACACAATTTAGCCCATAAAGTTAATCCCTAACTTTCTTGTCTATGTGCCACAACTGTTCGAAATCAATGGAGCGTGTGTTCAGTTTAAACCAAAAGTACTTCAATACGTTTACATTAGATCTTTCTTCAAATGACTGAAAAGCTTTGAGAATAAAAATTGATATCTTGCAAATAATTTGTTGTGGTCGATGAGATTTTGTTCAGAAGGTGTCTAAACTCTTAATGCAAACTGGTATACTGTGTGACAAGTAACTTACTAAAAATAACAGCTTTTATGCTTACCATCTAATTTTGCTCATAAATGTGTACTTTTTTGTTTAAAGGTTACGAGTATCTATTTTACTCGCAAGAATAGCTGTTTCAAAGTGAATTTAATCTTGCGAACAATGACGAGTAGCAACAACCACCAGACAAGCATATTTCGGCAACTGAAAGCGGACCAACTGTGCTACTACGCCTTACCTAATTGCAGTGCTATCAAGCAGCTCGAAACTGACTGAGATTCTGCTCAGTTTCAATTGCTTTCCTTAACATCAGCACTAATCTACGTACTCCACTGGGTTTTAAAAAAGTGATACAACTGGAAAATGAGTTATTATCTGCAAAATTATTCCGCCTCTCTCATTCTTAATATTGTGTGGGTTTTCAGTCACTCTAGCCCTCTGGTTTTCAGTTGCTGGAAGCAATTGCTATTCAAAAAAGAGCATGCGCATAATTTTGGCGCTCGGATTACATTGCCTTTACTGTTTCATTCAACAAGGGAAACACATTCGGTCCTGGCTCGTATAGGCAGTTTGCGTGATGATATTAATCAGTTTTTAAAATTACCTTAGTGCTGGTCGTCTTTCGGTTGAACATTTCCTGTAATTGAGGCAGGATTTGTCGCCTGAGCTGGTCCTCATGCAAGTGGGCCGGTAAGATGGAGATTGCGTTTTGCACAGTTTCCTGAGAATGATATCCGGTTCATAGAGGGAGGGGGAGTGAATGGGCAGTGGGAAAGAAAAAACGAGGAAAATGAATGACTTCGTTTTTCTTTGTTCAAACCGTGGTGTGTTTCACCTTTCAGTTCGGTTTTCATTATTGCGGAATAAAAATCTACCACAGAATGTCCGAATCTATGGTTCGCATGGTATGAATGCTAATTTGCTGACCCAGTGAAGCGTTGGTAATTTAGAAACAATCGATCGATATCAATAAACTAAGACTGCCTATAGGGGTGTACTACGGCTGAAAGCACTAAAGCATCGAGAATAAGCAAGTTCTTTTACTAAGTATCCTAACTGAAGTAGAAGAAATAAGTCACGGACTAAGAAGGAAATGAGTGAATTAATAACCTTACCACAACGAATTCATTATGATGTAATCAAGTCACATTTGCTTGAAACCTAGAAGGTCAACCATGCATTCAAGATACACAAACGCCTTGTGAATTGCTTACTGGTCACTGGAGGTAACAATTTCTCAATGTAAAGTTTGCACCACATTTCACACGGTTTGATGGATAAATACCGTACAAAAGACTTTGTAAAAATGATGCTAGTATGTTTGTTTGTGCTATAAAATACACCCAGCCAAAGGTTTGTTCTGTCCTGTTGAAATTTCATGCGTGCAGTGACTTACATCTCTCTGGATTATAACGGTTGCTTCAGGTAAGCGCAAGCTTGGCTGCTAACTAATATGCACAGAGAAGAGATTAAGGAGATCTGTGTGTTAACCAGAATTGTGCAGTAAAGATTGCTCTGCATGAGCATAATAGTTATAATATTCATTTTGGAAAAATTGGTCAAAAGGTTACTTTCTACCTTAACAAAGACGCAAGTGCACCGAAACGTGGCCAACAAGCTGTAATGAAAATAACATAAAATCATCAAAATTTAACGTAGACACTGAAGTAGCAAAAATGTCCGAATGCCTCGAACAGTGACTGTCCAAAGTTGAAAATCCGATTTATGGGTGTTCAACCCAAAATGTTTCAGACTTTAAAGGGATATGACTTTTTCCAAGGAAATTATTAGCCCATTGGAACAGGTCAACGATACTGGGAAAATATTCGCCGAGACATCTAGTTGAGGTAACTTCTGCAGTTACTTGAACGCCGACATTATAAATGTTAACCTCGGTTATCCATGTCTTTTATTCCAAGAACTGACGCTCATATGCCTTGTAATGAAAATAAACAAAGGTAAAAAGTGATCCAATTTTCGTGCTAGTATTTTAATGTCCGTCAGAGAAATTGTTTTTATAATAAAGAGTATGCACAATCCAGATCCAAAGGTTAGCACCAAATGTACTACGAGAAAATTATGGTAATATATGGCTCCAATTCCATAGAAGGCTCAGTTACGTTCGACAAGGTATGCAACGCATATAGTTGACACTGGGGTCCCAACTATTCGGTTTAAAACGCCTTATCATCGTAGGGCGAATGAAACCTCACGAGTTTATATGAATGTTATTGTGTAGTATTTAAAACGGTTGTTATTTACCTTCATAAAACATAATAGTCAAGTGGGCCCAAAGACGATACAAATTAGGAAATCCTATACAAAATAAACGCGATTCACAAAATCAGCGTTACAAAGTTTTATGAATCTTTGTTACAACTGCAGAAAGCAATCACGGTTAAAAAGCGAACCCTTGTATATCAGAACGTTTTGTGTGTGAAACAAAACACAGAGTTAAATTTATACAGGTACAAAAAATTCCAACACCAACCTTGTTTTTGAAGCAACTTCAAAATAAGAAATATCGTAAAATGTATATTCATTTGTCGATAAACACCAGCCACATTTAAAATGACCGCTAATTATCATTAAAATCAACAAGCATGTGGATGTGCTCTCTAATTTGTACTAAATTATCATAGATACACATCGGTATAGTTTTAAGACATAACAGAATGCGTAGTAAAACAAAGATTACCTAAGCAATAGGTTGTACACGTATCAAACTTCTCAAATGTTTCAGTGTGCATCCCTGCATACTTTGTTTAATCTAGCTAATATACAATAATTCCAACTAGCCAGTTGTGCGTTTTGCACATGTCTAAAAAAAATAGGTACTGTAATAAACGATTGTATAAAAATAGTACGATATCAGGAAGCATAAAACCATCATGAATACATGTAGTTTGCCGTGGAACCAAAATCTCAAGATTGGTACAATGTTTTTGGAAGCTAATGAAAAGTCATATAGTTATGCGATTCGGATTAAGTAAATTTCTAACGAGTTACGAGTAACATATATCGAATTGATAGGAACGTCATACAATCAAGTCGCAAGTATGACAAAGGCGGTAGCAGAGGTTGGCATGGGTCAAATTCAAATGAATTGCATGGAATTCTAGCCTACTG
>JTDE01000101.1:155184-178697 GCA_014338405.1 Paragonimus skrjabini miyazakii | reverse complement strand
GATTCGGATTAAGTAAATTAGTGGGTCACAAATATTTTCTAACGAGTTACGAGTAACATATATCGAATTGATAGGAACGTCATACAATCAAGTCGCAAATATGACAGAGGCGGTAGCAGAGGTTGGCATGGGTCAAATTCAAATGAATTGCATGGAATTCTAGCCTACTGATAAAATAATATAACACATACGTTATCAAATGGCCTGCGAGATGGATACCTAGCGAGTTGTGTACAAGGTTTACATCTGAATATAGAAGCAGATGTGACTAGCTCTGACGTGCTGACGTCCGTCATTAAACAGTTCTTTAGCCGCCAACGTTTTCAAGTAAACCTTCTTAGTTTTTATATCACTTAACAGAAAGCGAGTTTACATGTGTGCATCATGACAAAAGAGGTCGACATCCAACGTATTGATATTAACAACAGTCAAAAAGAATGTGACCTTACGAGAGCAAGTAATCAAAACCACATATTTAAGCAAATGCTCATCAACATCTGAATGCATTCTTATAAACCAAATATTTTAATTTTTGTCAAGGTATAACTTAAATTTATGCAGAATGATCGGAATTTTTCGGTCAGTCAGTGAAAACTCGCCGTTTTGCTTGGACAACGAAAAATGTATACAAAACCATAAGAACAGATGAACCTGTGAAATAGTCTGAAAAGATAGACCATATCCTCTCGACAAAAGTAAAACGACGCAGGTTTCTTTTTATGTTTTCCCATAAGAATAACTACGCCAAAATGTTTTTGGTTACAGTTATTTTTAACTTCGGCCTGTTAATATTTACAATATGCTTTTGCATGGAAAAATACATTAGAACGTTTTGAAGCAAAGGTCATTGCACATTGTCGTACATTTCCACTGAAAACCTGTGAAAGTATTTGCATTCAGGTGGTCAACGTTACATTATAAATGTTTCAGATATACATATCTACTCGAAGAGAATAACTCACCAAAACGTATATGGATTGCACCCAACCATAAGAAACTTTTATGGAAAACACATATATAATGTTTAAAATAATCTCAGCCTATTCTTGTGTGTCCTTATTTCCTTGTATAGTTTTCACTCCTATATCAAACTCAACCTTACTGATGGAAAACTTTCACAAAACTCTGCCAACCTCCACGGAAGGATTTGTGCTGATAATTTTTTTATCGGAGCGACGTATGTTAAATACAAATAAGAAAGCCATTAGACGACCATATTGAAAGCGTTTTGTACAGGACTTGAATTCGACTGCAGATACAGTTGATAGTTGGTTGATTGTGTTTTAAGTACGTCGATACAACCGTCGTACACTCAATGTCATTGCATTTCGATTGAATAGTATTTGGTTTTTTGTATGTAATTTGCGAAAGCTATAAAAGACCCCACTAAGATACTTTTCTCACATTAGGTAAATTCTGAGACACGTGTCTTAGAAGTACATGTAGGATTGATAAAAATATATATTGGATATTAGATAAATTACACGTTTTGTTTGCGTTACGTTATATCGTTTACTCCCAAAACGCCAAGGGTCAGTTCAGAAACAAAACCCTCAACCTTCAGGGCTATTTATGTAAAATATAACACATAAATGTGAGACCATTTTCTTGGGATTGAACAACTTACGGTCGATTGTGTCAAGGATCTGAATTAACAGAACTATAGGATCCTAAATAAGAGAAAAATGTCTATCAGTCGATTGTGGCATAAACATCATCAGTGGAACTAGTTTGTGGAACGTACAACTAAGATGTTATCAAATATTGCTTTGTCTCTACACCAAAATGAATGTGAAGTGGAAATGAACTCACTTCAGAGTAATACAAGGCATTCTGGTCTTTCAATAACACGTACGGGAATCGCCGATGGAAATCAGCTTTGTTAGTCAAGCAACAGGTGGAAACGCCATGGTTTTGACTGCAATGGCTTTATCAGGGATGTTCAACTTTCGAATGATTTACCCTATGTCAAACACAGCTACTTGATTGTATAGTGAAATCATAGTGCCAATTTTTACCCTTCCTGCTTAAATTTGTCGCCTAAGTACTGGAACATATACTGCGCTTTTGTATGATTTCCTTAGCTGATTGTCGTTATAACTAACGATTTCCTCTCATTACGTCTGTGATTTATAGGCAAGCCTAGCTTGATTACTGGTTGTAAGAGCAGTCGCAAAAGTAGGCAAGTTGTCATTTAATAATTGGACGGCGACATGAAATAAACTTCGTCACATGATTCGTATCACCGTGGTTGATTTTCTGTCAGTCATCAGACAATTTTTGGAACTTTTGTCTGTGTTTGCGAATTTCCGATAAGTTTGATAAACGAAAATGGCATAATCTGTCTTTTTGTTCCCGCCCTTACAACTGTATTGCTTCAATAAGATTTCTTCATGCAGATGTGTACATAAGAATATCCAGACCAAATAGAACCTTGTATTTTACTTGATAAAAGTCGACTTAGGTTGGATTTCTATTTACTTTCAGGGTGTTCTGATAAATGGGCTAGAAAACAAGGTGTAACTTTAGCGTATGTTTTTCAGTTAACCCTTATGACACGATGACCAATTCAAGCTCCATATGTCAAAAGTTGAAACCACTGAGCGCAAAAATTCAGTAATCCTTTCATGTTTCACAATGTGCCCTTTTAATTGTTTGAACAAATGATCAATCTGTGCAATGTGTGCAAGTTATCACAGAGTAGTAATGTATACAAATGAACTCTCAAATATTGTTCACTTTTGTACACTCAATTAAAAACGCTGCTTTTAAAACCATTTCTTAGATTTTATAATACTTAAGAGAATTGTGTCATTCTTACAGATATGCCATTCTGCTGACATAGTTTACTCAAGATGATCTGCCATATACCGGGTTGATTTTTCGGACTTCTTATTTATCAAAACCTTTTTTGTTCAGGCTGAAAGCATACTAAGCTTTATCAATGCGAGGAATTCTTCTTACTTCAGAAACTAAACATTTTCTAGACAAACTTAGACATTGGACTTGGTTACTTTTCTCATCGACAGATACACACCTGAGTCTGCTTTGATCGTTGTGTGACATCTCATGCTTTTGAACCATAATAGTTAATCACACAAACTCGCATTCAAACTAAATAATGCTTCCAGTTATTCTTGGTCTTCATCTGACAACTCTGAATGTATTACTTCCTAAACAAAATTGACAGTCAACGTGCTGACCTCGCAAATTCGACAAACCACGCCACTGCGCTTGTACGGGGATAAGCAAAAGTAAAGGTGAAGGTAGAACAGTCCACCTACATTTCTAAATTCAAGTCTAAATTGAAATAGTTACACTAACATGACATTTTTCACACTATACGAGGTTAGACAGTTCCTGTGATATCTTGCAACAGTCATTTAATGAGTGAACGAAAACAGCGTTTGGATTTTAGTCTTGGTGCCCTCACAGATGCAATATTTTGGAGACCGGTCACGTGATCTGACAACTGTGCTGTCAACAGCATAAATCATGTAAGATATCGGTGTCAACAGGTATGTCATCGTTAGGTCGACATAGCTGGAGAGAATAAACTCTTAAAAAACAAACAAAATTGACAGCAAGATCGATGTTGTTGCGTTGGAAGTTTATCCTCATGAAAATTAACGTACTTCATAACTTCTGATACACTAAGCACACGGAGAATAATGAAAGGATGTGCTACCGATCGGCAAACCAAGTCAAACTATAGGATAAATACACTTGACGGATAAATTTGTTGACTAGTAAGGTCATGGATTTTGTTAGGGAAATTATTATTAGGTGATTTACAACCTAACGTTTCATTACAGTAAACTGATGAGGCTTCAACTCTAACTAGATAATCAAACAAGCCTAGCTGACCAAGTTATGAAGGTAAGAAGATGTATTTAAAGTGGTAGACCATATCAATGGTCAACAAAACGTATTATACAA
The DNA here is from genome assembly GCA_014338405.1 of Paragonimus skrjabini miyazakii. Lineage (NCBI taxonomy): Eukaryota > Metazoa > Platyhelminthes > Trematoda > Plagiorchiida > Troglotrematidae > Paragonimus > Paragonimus skrjabini miyazakii. Next base: position 174,758 of record JTDE01000101.1, on the reverse strand, counting down.
ATCGAGATAGGTGTTTACAGTGAACCGGTTAGGTAAAAAGCCACAAAGAGAACGACAGTATTATTGATATTGCAATGAACGGATAGTTTTAGAATAGCCATAACCAACGGCACTTTAGACCTGCCGACTGAACTTTGTCATCAAGAATTCCAATTTACATAACTAAAGAATAACGGAAGGACAGAAAAGACTATATGCAAATTAGCAGATATGAGATTTAACTTATCAGTTTTATGTGCTTTCTAATTTTACTGGCGTGCTCGCACATCACGTGAGGCAAAAAATTAACCGTACAGTAAGTAAATAAACAAATGCAGTTTTTGCAACTGCCCATGAAGTGTTTGCATCACATTCTTCAATTTTGAGCATCTTTGATGAATAATGTAGTGACCATCCCAAAATAATGTACTCGATGATTTCAACCGCTTATCTCGCAAGGAAGTTGATGTGTACTTTGCGGTTTTGCAATGCTTGATCGAGTTGACGTTTAACCAAAGAATGTCAAATTACACCCTCAGTTAACCTCCTGCAGATTCAGTCAGATGATGGTTGCGAGTGTCCATAGAAATGATCAGAGATGACTGAAACGTTTCCAAAGTTAACAGTTAACTCTGTTTATCAGACCGATGAACGATACATCTATGCGATAGGACACAAGAATACCAACCAATTGCTGGGCTTGGTTGTTTCAGGGAATTGCCTGCAGGCCAAAATTTGTAAAGGAGAGACAATGTCTTTTCAAGTTGAAGAGATACTGCACTTCAAACTTCGCATCCTCCTACCCAATTACGTATTGTGGATGCATTTTTGGAACACGCAACATAAGCGTCATCTTTCAGCTGACTCCTGTAGCAAGCATTAAGCTCGCCCATCGTCGACAAGGTTTTCGTTATTTTATTCATTTCATCTGCATTGTTTTATGACTTTACTGCCTCTCTGATAGCACGCGATAATAATCAACATTACGGCTTCCACAAAACACATTGGCACTCATGACCAGTCGGGTCCAGCACTTCGACATCTGATACAATTTAAACTGTCAATAAATCTTTGTGTTACGTTATTCATTACGTAAAAGGGGTTCGCTCTGGACAATGCAAGCGGAGTGCGGTCAATTAGATATTTTCAGTGTTCAACCTTCTGCAAACTGAAATAGTATCCAAGCAGTTCTTATTGTAGCGAGCTTTTCTGTTTCCTCAGCACGTCATCTATCATTTGATGAGTAGATTCCCATTGAATTATACACTCTACGCGTGACATGATGTGTTCGATCAATAGACAAAGTCAGGACGACTAATCTAAATTTTGTTGACTATTGTTGAAGTGAGCTGTTCAACGAACTCAGACAAGCAGTCTACTAAGTCATCAATCCTGTCGATGTCTTATTCGCACCATCGAACATCAACCCATTATCAGCAATCATTAATTTCGCACAATGGTAATTCACTCGTACGCTCACAGTTTACTAATATATCACCAGTTGTCATATATTACATGCTATATCTGCGTCCTAATGTGGATACCCAAATCGTGTCGAACTATTGACATTTTATCCGAACTATATAAGACACCATCGAATGATACACCAGCAGGTTCGGTCTAACTAGATGTCTTTGACGACAACGGTGACTGTATCTCTTTTTACGTCTCCGACTGATGGCTTCAAAAGTGTTGTAAAACATATCGCGTTTAAGGTTACAGCAATCCGATGAGTTGTCTCCGCTACGTCTGTACACAAGAAGTCGGCTGGCAAGTTCGGATAAGCGTCGCTTCATAAATACAAGTGACATCGGGTCTCGAATGCACAACGGCGTCTTGAAATAGTTTTCTGGGTCAACTTGATAGCCTGTTAACACGGGGGGTTTAGCAATCAGAATTACGTGATTTATGCATTGCTGCCAATAGTTAAGTAGCTTTTCCTTCTGATTTCTCAATAACATCATTGTTCCTTGCAACATAAGGGTAAAACGACTGATGATTTCTCACTAGGTGACTGTGCATTGTATCTAACTGAACCTAGCTGAAAAGTAAATTGTGTGAACAACTGGTATAGATCACCGAATTAAGTTGATATTTCCGTGAAATCAGTCGTTTACTTAAGCACCAGAGGATCCAGGTTTATGATGATAAATAAATATTAAAACCAGAAAATATGCAATCAGATTAGAGTGGAGCTGGTGTTGAAATCTTGTAGGATAGGTTGTTTTGGCGGAAATAATTTGCCCGTAGATTTATGGTTCAATTTTGATGCTTCAGAAGTGGCCACACTATACAAACGCGTGGTTCGACCTAAAACGTACTTTAAGCGAGAGTCTTCATTGGTTTACCTAACATATTGAGTGCAACCCACACCATCTGAAAATCTTACGTTCTAGCAACCTAAATGGCTTCTAGTTAGAATATTTTCGCGACCACTTATGAAGAATGACCACAAGTGCGATCACGTAAACAGGGAACCACCCAAGTAGCTTGTTCAACAAACAGATCCTAGAGTTTATAATATCAATGCTTGCGACTGCTTTTATTACAGAGAACTCGTCAGCATGGTAATCTCTTCAGAAAAATGTGTTAGACGTGAGACAGGGAACATTTCCACCGTAATGTTATGAAAATAAAAGCACCTCTGATAGCCTCAGTACATAACACGAACTCCGGTTCCGAACAACCAACTCTAGCTGTGTAGCGAAGATCATGTTGAAAACAGAAAACTTTTGTGGCAGACTCCACTTGTTCAGTGTCATTGCGTTCATTCTTTGGGTTTAAAAACAGTTGATACAACCTACCATTACGCAGTACTTTCACTGCTTAAGCGGCTGCGAATCTCGTGCACGTCAAAATCATTGCCTATTTTTTCCGATCGCTGTTGTGTCAGGATAAATTAAGAGCACATTTAACGATAAGGTGGGTAAAAAGTAGGAAATTTGCTCACCAATTACGGCACGCTCAATAACAAGTACCAAGTTTAGGGGGGATATGGAGCCTGTCGTTATTTTATCAGGAAGTGTTTTTTACTCCACTAAACACGACACAGCAGACCCGTTGTAAAGATTTCAACAGGAAAAACTTAAAGACTCATAAGTGTGACTGAGGTTCACCGAATATTGTAAGAAAGTAATGAGTAAAGCAGGTGAAACTTTGGTGAAAAGTTTCTACAACATGGGAGAATTTACAATACACACTACGTAACTTCAAAACTTTGTGAATTGTATCCACGTAAAAAATTGACGTCTGGTTTTTTCTCTGCAAGTGTAGTGAATGTTTAACACCTGTGGACAAATTATTTTTATGAAGCCTTTATTCCCAAGTCTTCCCTACTACTCTGAAGAGGGTCATGGATTTATTAGATTGGTGCAAGGAAGCTAATAATTAGTGTGAATTAACAAGTTCGTTTTATTTAATAAGTATATTTTACGAAATGTTTACTATATGAAATTCAAATGTGGTTATGATTTAACTTACACTGGTCACTTTGTTTCCAGATGAGAAAATAAGTTACTCGTTGGATCTATGCCCATGAATTTGCACAAAATATTTAGAAATCTAGCACAGAGTTAAGTACGATATTCGTAGTGGTTTCATTTAAGCGCTTTACCTTGGAAATTTCAATTTAGATGTATGCACGATGTTGACAACAAATTGCGACCGCTTGGCAACCCGTAGTTAGTGTAGCAAGTTGCATCCACCTATGTATTAATTACAATAGTTGTTTTAACTATAATAAAGTTCGTACAAGTTTGACGCAGTGTTCTCTAAAAGTTGTCGTGAAGAACTAAACAGCATTTAACGAATGTTTACGTACACGTATGCATGGAGGATGTTTGGCCTATAATCCCAACTAAACAAAAGCGGAACTAATTTCCCGACATACACTACAAATTCCCAATTCGATTGGACAACTGTTGTGTTAAGTTCGGAAATAGGATGTGCAGTGTAATGTGAATGACAAACATGTTTTTAAAATTACCACACAGCTATTTTTATACGGGTGTTTCCAACAAGATTTCATTCAGAAAAATGTATCACTAGGTTGTACACTTTTCCTGGCAGGCCAGACAAGGTGGTTACCAGTCTGTCTTTACTGTGGTATAGAACTCTTATCTAACGATTATTTGATTGTCATCTACACTTTGCTCTTGTTATGTATGACCATTTCGTTTTACTCAACTGTGAACGTTGTCTTCACTGACGACCCACAATTAAGACCGAACAACAGTCACACTCAATTTCAGCTCAGCATTCAGAGTATAGTTGAGGTATATGCACAGGTACAGTATGCGTACACCTTTATTCATGGTCATAACTGTCTGTCAATAAGCAAATAAACAAGCGAAACCCAACTTTAACGCTTCCTTTTAACGCGGTTAGAAAACCTGCAAAACTAAGATCGAGCGCCTATATTGATCTTTTAAGACAGACTGGTTGTTCATGTTTTCAACCTTATTTTTCAAGAATTCCTCAGTAAATTTTGCAAATGATATTAATTCTGTAACGCTTGTGTATACGCACCAAACTTTAACAAGATATAGCCATCAGTTTCAAAAACTACCTGGCAGTATACATCCTGTTTCAGTAAAAATCACCAAGATTAAAACCAACTCATATTTCACAAATAAAATTACTTAACTAAGGGTTTTTATCTTAAAATATCTTCCAGTCGGGTGCGGAGTTACTTTGTATACTAATATTTATTCAATTTACACCATGTTTCTGTAAAACGTTGATGCATTCTGATGCATTTTACAATTCACCCCAACAGGTGAATTATGTTTCTAACAAAAACGACATTTATATTCGTCCCTCATTCAACAAGCTATCAAATGATACAGTCTTCACACATAAAATTTACATCCATTCCTTCTTGCTCACCATTGTTTTTATGGTTGCTGGTTCCAGACAGATGAAAAATTCCGGTATCACAAACTTTTCCACCTCGGCGTTGTTTAACCGTGAAATGAAGAATTCAATCAAATCCATGAGTACAATGGACGTCTGTGAAGTCAACAAAAAAAAGACAACCTACATTATTGGAAGCTTGAGGTAAAATAATAATATAATACGGTCCAACTATCAGTAGGAATAATACGATCAAGGGGAGACAGAAAATTACAACGGCAGCACTTGTCGTTTTTCAAAGCGCCTGATTTAGTTCTTCTATCTCATTCGCAAGCTGAAGAGCAACAGGCTGAGCCCAGAACCGAAGTGTATCCTTTTCCCCAGTTCATATCATAAAACGGAACACCGTCAGTGAATGCGTAGTTCAATGATGGATCAAACTGGCATAGCTAGTTTCTGGTATGTTTATACAGACACTTAGCCAAACAAGTGAGTTGACATGACATTGCGATACGGGTATGGGTATGAAGCACACTGAAGTAGCCTGACGGACCGTCATACAGAAACAATCTTCCAGCATGACAGCAGAAAGTGAATCTCGATAATTTGGCTCTGCATAACACCATAATAGCTGCGTTTTCCTCATTCAAGCTATTGTTGCTTTCTCTTATCTCTTGGTTGAAAGAAGTAAATTTACATGTGTCGTCTGAATATATCCAACGATACAAATGTCTGCAGTCATACAAAGTAGTCTGAAGAAAACAGTACATGGTCGGATTTTATTTTTCTCTGTCGATGGTAAAGTTACGCCGCGGACGTTTGAAATGGTTCTGCTATTCCAAGCGTCTGATTCATGAGCGTGCAAGTTTACTGTCATTATTTAGTAATATGTGTCGTATTTCATATCTTTCTTAAAAGCAACATGTTAGTGGTTATGCAAACATCATTTCGTTGTCACACTGTTATTGCAGCACAATATAAAAACGGCCAAAAATAAAGACATACTTTCAGCTTGTTGATACAGTTTTGCGTAGGCGTAGAAGTGTGAGCTCTCCTGTGAAATGTGCAATTTTATGTGTACACAAGTCCCCCCGCAAAAATATTGATTAAACGACAAATTACCATAGGTTTTTGTCATCAGTTTATTCTGTGAACTTGAGAGGGAAAGATTTAATCCTTCCGTTTTAGAAATGATAAACACTGTCCAAAAGTGATCTTTTCCGTATTAAAGGTATCCTTCAAGAAAATCGCTCTACCACGGCTATGTGTTAGCACATATCGTCATCAGGCCGCATCGTTGTTTGTTTCTGATAAATCGAAGCTTATGGTCAGTACATGTGTGGTGTGATCTTTGTCAACCGGTATACGGTCACTGGCCTTCGCACAGCAGCACTTATCAACTGTGTATTTTTGTCGTCAACCCCGTGATTTGAGTTAAATGTGATTGTTTTACTAGACGGACAGAGCGGTATGTCGTCAAAAGATAAAGAGTGACAACAACGTGATTATATGATCATGATTATATATGGAAAACAAGTAAAGCCGGATGGTCGAATGTTTTGGGGATTTTTCAATTATAGTGGCAGATAGAAAGCGTGCAAACTTTCAACCCAAGTCTTGATACATAAAGTGAGAGGTCAGCGAAGTAAAATTACTGCAGAAGGTGATGATTCAAACTAGCGTGGTCTATTTGGAGTGGAACGTTTCATAACAGCATCAGACTCAATTAATTACCAGAACTAACCTGAGGTGAAACCATAAAATTTCAGGAAATAGGAATATGAACTAACAACTCAGATTCTATCCCACTACCAATCAAGGCGCAGAAAGGCTTCTCTTGGGCAGTAAGACAGTAGTGTACCCTGATTTGGACCGACGAGTCTATGTATGATCTTTACGGGTAAGGTGACCGAAGTTGAGCATAGTGGAATAACGGTGTCACTGATCAGATCTAACTGCGATTGAGTAGGTGCACCGTTGATCAAATCAAACTGCTGACGAAGTTTGACAATGGAAGCTTGTCTTAGGTGAAAAATGTTTTTCGAGGCATAAAACAAAGGGTCATTGTCTCAGAATCAGGAATCCCTGAGAAATATAGGGAATATGAGTGAAGCTGTGCCAAATGCCTAAAAATTTATGACCCAACTTTGTGTATTGAAGTTATAAAGCCAGCTTTCAAGAAAAAATTGTTGTTATTGATCAGTAGTTTTCCATTCACCAGAGTTCTGAAGAAACCTCATGGTGTAGCATTGGGCAGCCCGTTGGACCCAACATTGGCTGATATTTTTCTTGGAATGGTCCAAGATGGACTATCAAATTATATTGACCATTCTTTAATTTATAAGCGGTATGTCGATGACACTCTAATATTAACTGATTTTGATCATATTATCACTATTTTACGTCAGTTTAATTTCACTTATCGAAATCTCCGTGTCACACAGGAACAAAAACTAGATAACTCACTACCATTCCTAGATGTCCTTATTTCTAGGCGTTTAGACGGTACGCTTAGTAGGTTTGTTTATCGTAAAGCCACATGGAGTGGGCAGTACTTACAATTATCTTCATTCGTGCCCGTGGCTTAAAAACGTAGTTTATTGCGAACCACTTTTCACCGAGGAAGGAAAATATGTACAGCCAATCATCTAAAATCTGAAGAGGAGCTCTGGATGTGTTTTGCTGGCGAATGGATATCCGGCCAAATTTGTTGAAATTCATTTCAAGGAACGAGTGGCTACCCCCAACCACAGTCGGTGCCGAAGAAGCAGGTTTTCACCACCCTTCCTTACACACGTAACCACAATATCACCGATGTAAGTCGAAAGTTGAAATGAGCCATTGATGGCACATATCTCGCGGCGAAATTGCACTTGTTTTTTCCCACCCGCAGGATGAGTCTCCACTGCCCCGATCGTTCCTCCTCGGAAAACTCTGCCCTTCATGTTATCTGCCAGTTCACTTGCAATTGTGGTGACTCATACATTGACTGAACGGACCGAAACTTACGACAAAGTGGCTAGTGCAAACAACGACTCGACGAGAGTCAGTATGCCAAAACTCGAACAGAAATCCAGCGTCTTCGATCGCGAAACAGGTCATGTGGTTGGCCACTTCACTTCGTTCATGGTCCTACTGCGTAACCCCAACCCCAGGCTGTTGGCATTCTCGGAAGCAGTGCTGATCAAGCGTCACGCACCGGCCCTTTGTTGGCAAAAGCTGCTGTCGCAATCAATTTCATTACCGTGACACTAAACTCCGATTTCTCCTATGTCGATTTTCGTTCATTTTCTTCTTTTGTCGCTAGCCCCTGAACCTATATACCTGAATTTTTCGTGTAATAGACTAATGAGAATAAACGAACTGCTTGCATCTCGCAATGTATGTCTTCTTGCCGTCTCAATTATAACTGATCATACATACAGCGTGTACCTAATTTTCCCCCAGTTTATCAAATGTGTGAAGCTATTTTCCACTAGTGCAGGTTACATCTGTTATAAACTGCAATATTTGTTGACTTAGGCTATTAGATTAGAGGAAGAGCATATTTTGTCACGCACCCTATTCTAAGGTGAGACGCTAAGAGTATCACCCACGTATTACTTAGGTTGAAAATGGTTTCGGTAAAATCTTACCTCATTTTTGACCAACTGCACAGATCATTTTCTAGAGACACCTCACAACTAAAACCGGGTTGAGTAAGCAGTCACTAGGATAGAAAATTGCGGCTACGTTTTTGAGAAGGTGATCAATCGGTTATTACATCTATGAGTCATCAGGTTGGTATAGGATAAGTTATGAAACAAATCAATTGCAAATATATTTTTAACCGAGTACGGTTTGTTCCGATCGTGTTCATCGTTGGTTGAGTTTAGACAGGCTGTCAGCGTTGGTTTTATGCGACTTTCTTCAAGGTTAGTGGGTACGGGGTATAAACACGGAGGGTCAGGTGGATGTATAAGCCTGCTCAGATGATACCATGTGGTTATGAGTTCAAAAACCGTCCTGAACTTCAACAATTTACAGACTTTGATTGCTGTCAGAGAGATCACAGCTGACTCTGACTTTTGTCTTGTGTCTTTCAGATATTCCTAATTAATGCTTGTTACCGATTGCATGGTAGTCAATAGATCTAAACCGTACTAAGCACTGTTTTTATGACCATATATCGAGCTACTTCATTGTGTATTAAAAACGCTCATTTGTCAAGAGGTAGAAGAACTATTGAATAGGCAAACCGGAACCACAAAGACAAGGCTAAATCAACATTACTTATTGGAATGACTATTAATCACATAATTTTGGGAGGAAATTGTTAAAGTTATAAATTTTCTACCCAGACAATTGAAACGCTTAGCACGCGTTTTCTAAGCAATCTTTCATTCATTCAATTACATCAATCATTCCGTCTGTCGTAAAATGCACGTGAAACAGGTTCGTTTGCATGATTTTTATCACCGTCGATTTCGGTATATCTCTTTCACTGTTTCCTTTAATCTCATTTTCACTTAATCAGACAGGAACATCAAAACGAATTTCCTCAAAATGCCAGTTATTTAGTTCACAGATATTATCACCGTATACCATGAACCTATAAGGATAGATTAGCTAGCCACACTGTTTAGCTTACCGAATGAAGTTATACATTGATCATAATTACTGTCTATGGCGAGCTTGCTAAACCACTCCAGAATAACCTACCGAAATCTACAACTTTTATTGATTTATCAAGTTATGCCCTGGAAGGTTTGTCGAATCTTTTAAACTAGTACCCAGCTTGAGGCCTCTTTGTATGGGCTAACGTTGTGTGATGAGCTGAAGGCCTCACTCAACAACTTATCCAACAAACATTTTCTGTTGGAAGACAAGTTCGATTGGAGCTGTAGAGGAGTGAAGGAAGATGCATTGATTGAGATCCTTAAAACCGATTTAGCCGGCTAGAAAAAAGGGCTGGTAAACAAGCAGCATATTTGGGACCTTGAAGCCTTAAAGTCGGACAAACCGTTAGTCTTTCTGCAACCGGACAAAAGCTGACCACACTTAATCGTGTAGATAACAAAGACGATATATGTTCTTCGCACTGAGAATAATCCAAATTTCTAATTAAGCGTGTATTGACATTGCTGACATGGAAAACAAGTTAATGATGAATCTGCAGACACTTGTGGAGTAGGATCTATTGAAGATTTAACGGTTCAGTTACTATAATCGACAGGAAATTTAGTACCTCGAACCTGTGGCCATCCAAGGACACAACTCAAAAAGACTACCCTGATACATTATATGTGGCTAAGCTGTTGCATCACAAACTGGTCCCCTGGTTGGCAAAACTCATACAAAGGTTTCCTGACTTTGTTAAGTAACTCGATAAAAAGGACACAGATACCAACCATAGGACTAAAACTGAGTTAGATGGTACACGGAGCAATACGAAAATGAAAAACAACACCGTCCCAGCAACATGAAAAATTGGTGCACTATTGTTCCAATTCACGGGAGGATTTAGCAGTCAATATAACTGTCGATTTGCCGCAGTGAATTAAAACTCTCAGTATTATAGGATCTGCATTTCTACTGTTTTTGATACAATACATGGCAAAGTATATACATCAGTGGACAAGGTAACCCCGGCAAAAACGTAGACACAAATTTATTTGGTAGTTTGTCAGTTAAGCCAGAACCTCACGCCAGGCGCTCACTTCGTAAGTCAACTTTATACTGCAGGTAAGTAAGTAATTTATCCGCTATTGCTGAATGATATCAGCAGCAAAAAGTAAAAACCAAAGAAGTGAAGATAATTCAGAATGCAAATATCTGCGTGACTTTGGGGGAGAAGCGTAACAATTCACCATTGCTTCTTCGCACTCGCAGCGCTATAGAACGTAGCGCTATACAACGCAGCAGTTAGTATTTTGTGATACTACAGGAACTAGTCAATCTCCGCAGTTTACCAACTTCATGTTGACTAGTTAAAATGTGACTGAGTGGAAAAGTTAGTTAAATGTGGCCAAAGGTATCTGCATTTCATATTTTCCAGAAGTCCACATGGATATATTGCAAGATTTGTTCCCGAAACGCAGCTATTTATTTCGCTTGCTTATAAAAATCGTCCAGCCACCTGAACAAGAACCGGAAGTATTACTCATAAATACTTAAGAGCCCTAATTCGTTCCTACGGAAAGGACGTTATAAGCATATCCGTAGAGGATCGACTGGAGATATGTAGGTGACACAGCTTGAATGATTACCAGTTAGGTCTTCGTTCATGCTTTTTTATCTCTGTTCTAGTCGATGAAAGATTGTTTTGGACAGTTTATACATGTTAAGAAAAAGTGAGTAGAACTATGTGGAAGATATGTGCGTTGAAGTTGCTGTCTGCAAAGGGTTCAGCAATGAACACTGAAACACAGTGAAACAAAATTCGTTCAGACATGCGCAGTTACTGACCGGTGGGATTTAGCTAGTATAACCGTTAAGAAACTTGTAAGGTAGATTGTTTCTCAAGTGTGTCGATCGAGTAATGTTGTAAAATGTTCAACTGATTCACATATGGCCACAGAGTCCGGCAATTCACTTCAGTGTGAGCAAACCCTAACTGCGAAGCACGCTTGTCTGCAATGTATCCTGCCTGTTCCATTAATCCATTTCAGCTCGTGATCCATCATCTTTATTTGGTGGAAGGTGTACCAGTTGAGGACGCGGGATGTAGAGCATTTTTTAGGTAAGAGTCAGGTTTTTCTTGTGGTGTTTGTAGTTCACTCAGAGCCGACATACTTCTGCCAGTCTTTCCAGATGTGGGATTTTATTGAGTCCCTTAATTGGTCTGGTGGCCCGTCTCTGAACACTTTCAATGTGTGTCAAAACTTTCTTAAGATAAAAGAGACGAGTCTGTATGTTAGTTTCCAGGTGTAAACGGGTCAGGGAGACTACATGCTACGGGCTACGTGTTTTCGGACGACAAAGCGTCGTAGACCTGTGTCCCTCGGTACGGTACGATTACGGCCAGTCAGGAGTGTTCTAATTGCCTTGCTGTCAGTGGTCCGATAACTAGCAACGAGAAGAAACATGTGCGACTCAAGTACCAGGAGAAGGTAGAGTGATTGCGACCTGTCCGTCTCACATTCTGTTTCAAATTACTTTACGTACTGCTACCCACAAAAGTGCTTGTTACCTGAAATACAAATACATGGACTGAGGCTGGCGTTGTGATTGAGCAGGTTCATTACCTAATATTAATGTCACAAATCGGATCATTACAAAACAGTTCAGGGTGGAATGTCTCACAAATTTTTGTAAGAGGTTCAGGATTGTTTTTGTCTGTTTAGCCGCGGCAACACAACAGACAAACACAAACGGTCTGCCTGAATGATCCGTCAGCCCTGTTTACATGCGGACTTTAGCAACATTGCGTCGCCAAGGCAACGGTCAGTGCAACTATGATAGCGAACGTGCATGGCTTTAAACTTGTTGATATTGCTCGACAATTTATTTTCTATGGATCGCTGATGTGTTTATACTCCGGATATGGTCGAAGTTTGCGCAGCCATCCTCTGAAGTTCACGATCTTTCACCTTGATAGAACACAATGCCAGCTGCAGATTATGATAAGTGAACACTTGTCGAGGTAGACAATGCATTGAATTGTGGAGACAATCAATGTGACACCTGTTAGCGGCACCGTCACTAACAATAAGGCGGTTGGCAGCCTATGTCAGAAATTGCAGAGTAACTACATTTGATATATGAATAACTGGTCTAGAACAATCAACAGAAGTCAGTTTTGTCTTCTTAAAATTGGTTTGCCACCCTTCCGTGTTCTAACAGTGGATGCAGTTTCACTGTCATCCGCATGGCGATATGGGGTTAATGTGATCTGATGAACTAAGTTGTCTGCAAATTACAAGTGAGACAACATTTCGGTGGCAAAATCCGTACAATGTAGAATTTCCTACTTCATTTTCTAACTTCATAAAGGAGCTAAAAACATCCATATTCAATGGTTAATGGTAATGTACGACAAGGACTGTCAGGCTAAAAACCAACTGATCCCGAAAGCCTTCAAGGTATTTCCCAGTCTGTCTAATGCACGCAATTCAAGTATTCCAAATTATGCAGTTGATCGGTTGTCTCAATCTGGATGTCTCTATATCACTCATTTTGTTAATGCGTATAATTTTGGGCGCTTCAAACCTGAAGTAGCTTTTCATGTGAACAAGCTTTCACAACCTTGTTTCTCTTGTTTTCCACAGAGCGATTTGCGATTAGTGGTATCCTTGGAAAGTGTCACTGGTGTTCACGTGTGCGAGCGGTCGTGAATATCAGTGAAGGGTTGCTTCATCGTGGAAAATATAGTACCACTCAAGATCGAGAAGCACGGGAAACACCTAGCTACTGTATTTGTCGGAACACAAAGGGATGTAATGATGGAACGTGAATGTTGTCCGATCGACAGTGCGGAGATGTTAAACTGTTTTTGAATTGAATTGTAGTGTGATCACATCCTCTGACAAGAAAGACGCATTTTGCTAATTATTTGCCAACCTGTAATGTCTTCTTTTTTGACAGTATGGAAATCAGATGTTCTTGAAGGTACATCTCGAAATCTTCTTTCTCGGATACGTGGACCATTGTGAGCAATGAGGGCAAGACGAATGGGGCAAGTTCCACTGAATCCTCGTACCATTTCAGCAGAATGGGTAAAATTCTTTTGTATCGTAAAGTCTAAAACGTTCACAATAAATACATAATGAAAACCCTGGGCTTCAGGCTAGTTCATCAGTACAGTTAACTAGAAACAATTCATATTCCAGTCAGCTGGGGGTAGTTCGGAAGCCAGGCACATCATTCGAGTTAACTGGCGGGTTCAAACCAACACATGTGTTCTACATCTAATCGAATGCACATACAGTCCGAACATACTCGGACGGAAAATGCATCATGTAATGAAAAACACTGTTGTAGGTTTGAACAATACACATGTATTACACATTTAAAACTTGTATCTTACGGTGATCACACAAAATATTGCAATGTATACATATGGGAAACTAACGTTCAGTACATATGGGTTATTTTGAAACAACAGCAGAATTTTTGTCTTCGTGTCACACGGATAAACAAAATCGGCACTACAAGGACCGTTTACAGTATAATCCTAATTAAATCAATAGCAAAGGATCGCTCAACGGCTTGATCAATTGGCCATTTAAGTTTCTGTATTTCGCCTACATCGCATTATCCAGGAGTTTTCTGGGTGGTTGTTTTTGTAAGTCTTACCAATTATCTTTTTCTATGTTGGCTTTCCTCATGGTACTGTTTCTCATTGTTAGCGAATTATCCTCTTTGTGTAAAAGACACTTTATTTTCGGTGACACTTTATCGAAGTCCGCAAGATTGATTTACTGAAACGAACAATGATGCTTCGAACAATGTCAGTTGTCAAAAATGAGAACGTAATTAATAAGCTTGTTTTCAATGTGTCATTTCCAGACCAAATACAGTATAATAAATCTGAAAATAGTCGTCAAATCAGGATTGTGTTGAAACTAATGAAATTAATCTATTGTCATTTAGGGATTGCAGACATGGTTAGTGTGGTCTCTTGTCAATTGTTCCGACGCCAGCAAACAATCATAACACTGTTTGAAAAAGGTTCTACGCGCAAAGATTAGAGTTTCTTGGCCGGATTTTAATGGACTACGCAGTGACCAGGATAGGACACCTCCGGTATGAGCACGGGTGAAGCGGTGGATCGGCTTGAGGACGACATCCCCGCGGAGTCTGCTACCCGGGTCGAATATTTGGGTTAAAACTGGGCCGGAAGTCTTTCGTTGCCGTCCGGTAGTCAGCCAAGTGGGATGGTATTCGCGTATTCTCCAAGACCAGTGTAACCTGCTCTGTAGTATCAAGTGATTGAGTAAATGCAGAGTAGGGTAGCATTATTTGGCACTGAGTGTTTAAGGCGATGGTATACAATTGGTTTAGGGACGAACACTATTCTTGGCTGTGCAGCGTGAAAAGTCCTCTACAGAGTCACATCGAGCCTTCCGGTCAACGATAAACTTGATAATTCACCCTTGTGCGGCAAGTGCACATTGATGACCTTCCACTAGACGGACAATTCAGGACCCCGCGGTTCAGTTCGTTGCATATTGTAAGCCAGCAGTTTGTACGGATATTCACTAGCACGAAACGTTTCAAATGAAAACTTGGGCTCATTTGTCCAGCAGGTAATCAGCACAAATCCTGTAGGTTCGCTTTGGAAGACAGCGTGTCAGGTTCCGTTTAAGTTCCGTTAGAAGGAAGTTGTGGAAATGGGTATGCTGACCATTTCATGTCCAATTCTTATGATTGCCTCGTTGAGTCGATCCATCTGTACGTCTCATTTGTGGAATATCAACGAATGTCAATCTTTCGTCCTGTTCCACTTCCGTAGTAAACTTTAGCTTTTTGTGCACTAACTTATCTAATGATAAGAAGATGTCATTACCAATATTGCTATCGATGAGACAGAAAACGACATCTACATATCGTTCGTACAATGTGCACTGTTCTTTCAATCTTACCAGTTTCGATTTTTCAGTCATCACCATGAAAATGCCCGCCAAACTTATACCTAGCGGTGAACTCACCGAGATGAATTCCTCTACCAAACGCATTTTGAATATCATAAGTATACGCTAACAGAAACTTCCTGAGGCGCTCATCCGGCATTCGAATTTCTACATAACACAAGTGGATGTATTCAAGCGTAAAGTCGTTTGTCTCCTGAGTGACACGTTCACAGCCAATAAAATTGGGCTTTTAGTGTACATAGTCTGATCTCCTAATGATCTAACCTGTCGTTAAGACTACGTGCAGCCAGCCTGCTGCGGAGTGGATCCAAATGTTCAGCTAGCCATTGCGAGTTTGTCATGTCTAAAATCATACGTAGGGAGACGTCATCCTTATGAAGTTTGGTTAAACCATAGAGTCCTCATATGCTTGAGCATGTTGATTGCACCTGTTTTAATACTGAAGCGTCAACCCATCTACTTTGTTTCACGTTTTCTAAGGAGTTAGAGATGTGCCTCCAAGTTAAAACTGCTTTGTCTTTGGAAGTCTCCATTTCTCGAAATAACGCATCAGCGTTTAGTATAGCGTTCATCTTGTCTATGCAAGATTGTTTCCCTAACAGCACTATCCCCTCGACCCCATCATATCTAATAAATAAGACGTTTTTCTCTTCTTGTAGTTTATTTAAAACCAATACAATGACCAGCAGTTTACATGGCACCACAACAGCCATGCCTATAACCCTCAAGTAACAATAAATTCACATTGTATTAGGTTCTAGACGACTATGTCCATAGGTATTATTCTGTATTTGGTCTGAAAGTGAAACACCAAAGACAAGCCTATCCGCCGCTTTTTGATTTCTGATGAAATCTGTAGATACATTTGCACAGTTGAAGCAATCTAGTGTCAATTATGTTTGGTTCTTCAACTGCCGCATAAGATACCAGTTCTTAATATTTACTTTCTTGTTGTCTTATATGATAAGATGAATTAAGGTTTTGTAGTAACCAGAACCAACGGCTACGCTGTTGGTATATTCACAAGCTAATCGTATAAGTATTCTGTGCTATTCGGCGCCAACTATCTGCGTTATGTTCTTCAACACAAGTTTCTAAATTACCAACTCGAGTAACCCTCGCTGGTCGGCAACCAATCAAATTACAGTCTGAATGTGTGGTCAAGTTCTTTCTTCCGTCGTCGTTTATCCCCAAATAAGCAACTGACGGGCCTAACAAACAGCTAAATGCATTGGGACGCAGCTTGTATAACTAAACACAATATAAAGTACCTACCTCCAATTTAACATCCAACTAATTGCTTCATGTAAATCATTGGCAACATTTTTTCTGTAATTCGTTTTTTGTCCGCCCTTATCGTTTCGGCATCACAGTGGTAATTCAAACGAGTATCATCGCATCCCCGGGTAGCTGCTGACCATATGTGACTAAAATCGGGTTCAATCTACACGAAAATGTGATCATTCTTATCAGCAAAATGGGAGAGCATTTTTACGTGGTAGACAGTACTTTTTACTTAAGTGAAACATAAGTTTGACATCATTAGAACTGATCGTACTTCTCGCATTTCTATAGTTCTTTGAGCAAATCCCCATCAAAATGTAGCTATATTTTTGGTCTTAGCCCCCTGTCGGAGTTCGTTAATAGTTTCACTAAGATTCAAGCTCCGGTCACGTCTTTATGTGGCAACCGTGTTGACCACTGCACCGTCAACCCAAAATTAAGCAAGATTGTGACATATCAATCGTCCTTGATATCACATGGTGTTAGCTGCACGCTATAATGCACTTGCACTGAGGTAGTTTGCTTATGGCTGTGTTTATAGTTCACTACACGCCTGCTTTTTTATCATCTTTCATGTTCATGCTGTGTTTGCCAGTTTAAAAGTCGCTGGCCTATTTACCCATGGCTTCAACATGTGAAATGCTGTTTGTCAACTAACCTCCTACGCATAAATTCTGCCATATTTGTTGTTCGGTTTCAAACAAATATGCAGTTGCTCTTCAATAAATGTTTTTGACGATGAAATAAACGCTTGGGAACATCAGTTTAAGTCCATGACTCCTGTGTTTTACTGCCTCAGTTAATAACAGAACAGCCACCGTTTCAATGTAAGCCATTAATTTTTCTGAACATTCGCCTACAAAGGTAATTTCATGTTTGCGTTCAAATTAGACATTTTTCAAGTGAAAGTTGGTTGCATAGATAAACATGTCTATCCGGAATTACAAATGTTTCCTCAAACTTCGGGTGTACTAAGGTGAACAGAACGTAAACGTTGTTAAATTAATAGCTTCCGGACAGTGCCATTGCAACGCAGCGTAGTAAGAAAAACGGTCTAGTATTGGTCAACAAAAAAACTAACCGGTTGAAATTCCGGGACGACCTTTGCAAATCGATTGAAGAATTCTTTCTTCTGGTTCATTGATCTGCTTTCTAGTGATAAAATGCCTTCATAAGAAAGCACAGTTGGCTCATTGAATACTTTAAGCTAAAAAAAATCAACAATTATTGCGCTAGCATCAAATCACCTGGGACATTGTTATGCAGAACTGTGTGTATACAGCATAGGTGACAGTAAACAAATGCATACGATCGAATTGTAAGCATTAACTAATAAATCAATCGCGAAAAGAAGCTATTGCAAGTATATGAGTAAAAACGTATTCGACAGAATTAATGAGACTAAACCAGTATACGTATACATCATCGATTGACTTTCTGAGAGTCTGGCCGAACATCCAACTTACGGGGATCACCAGAAGTACGTAAAGAAGTATGTGAAAGAAAAACTGTAAAAATTATACCTCAGAGTTTTGGGCCTGAATAAAATGTGGATTGGAGGTTACAAGGACTTGTCGTTTTGAAGCAGAAGATTACAGATCAGCTGCATTCCTCAGCTTTTTGGTTGTGGTTTCAGCTAGCTTACAGTAAAGAAACGATAAATCAATGTACATAACATTTTTACTACTGGATGTGGGTTGTTTTTATACCTCGATGCCGAAAACCTTCTCGGGATTTCTGCGGATACACATGCATCATTATGGCCATGATTTAACATTTCGATTTAAATAAATTTGAGCCAAGTACACAACTTTTTATTTACGTTTACAAATTTTACACCATCCACAATTAATCTTAGCTTTTTCATTCATGTAAACATTTAAGTTAACCTCAACCCATCATCACTATTCAACATCCTAGGTAGGAAAATTTACTGCCTTCTGGGATTTCAACTATCCTATCCGTATGTTAATCGATGGAAGGTATCAAGAGGGTTACTGCCTCCCCATGAAGTGTCCAGACGAACACAGAATTACTCATAAGTGAATATGGTTGCTCCTAATATACGTTCAGCGCCGCAGCGGTAAACATGGTTGTTTTACAATAAAAAGAGGGCCGAAATGCAACTTCGGTCGTGTTAAGTAAAGAAACTCGGAGCCAGTAGTTCTTTCCGAAGAGGGTTCGGCTGTAAGGTCCACGTGAATATAAAACTGTGATTATCTATGGATGATGTTAAATTTCTAGTAAACGACATCTCTATGATCAAGTGGTAAATTTGTCGACGGCCTAAACAAGAGACTAATTAGAAAAGCGACGGAGGTCAGATTTCTTTTCACGTACACAAACTAATAACTAGTTACTCCGACAGGCTTATTGACAAAGTTGTATAAAAGTAAGATACAACTCGAAATACAATTGATTAGGTGAAAAACAAAGTCTAGCATATTCAATTAATCACATAAGTGAAACGTTGGTTAAAACCACCACATGTGATGGAAATAATATTTATGTCGGCAGCCCATATTACCAATAATCCAGTAGCACCCACACCTAAAAATTCAAACAGCTTCTAAGTGTTCCTTGTACGGAATCCGTTAGTTTCAGTTGCTGCCATACCACCGGTTGTGTTGCTTGTAACCTACAATTTATACCACGAGTAATCAGTAAGTTTTCAGATGCATATAGAAGTGGCTGCGATCAATTGTGGGTGATGTTCAATCTACATGAAAAACCAAAATCCCCTGCTACTAATCAATAATCAAATACCGCTCAACAAGTCAATGATTTCCGTGATTTCAACTTGGAGAGAAGTCCTAGTCGAGGGGTCATCGATTGGAGTTAACAGACAGTAACTGTGTCTCTTCTCGAGGCGATCGGGCAACC
>JTDE01000101.1:81403-152165 GCA_014338405.1 Paragonimus skrjabini miyazakii | reverse complement strand
AATATATTCCTCTGATGAGTAAGCCTATCACCCTTTGAGTTGGTAATGCAGTTGAGAGTGTCTATCCTGCAGTGCGGTTCATCTTATCGTTCAATACCTGCCCCGTTCTAATGCTACACCTCAAAGACTTGTCTAGGTTTTCTTCGACTTTTTGTATTTATTCTCTCGCCGGTTAGGCTGAAAGAACCACAATTTGCCTATCAGAAAGGATTTGTGGTCACTTCCCAAAATGGCTTCGCAACGGTTCGAGAAGACCCATTACAAGTGTCATCGATCCTCCGTTAATTGATACTAGTCATCAAATTGCACTGAATGTAGCCTTTTGACACGTTTACGAGGTTTGTCAAGTCCACTTCCTAGCTGTGAGGTTGCGTCTGCTATAAATTGTCGTGGCTACCACCGTTAGATCCTATAACCCCTGTCTGTCTGCTCAAAAACAGTCTGTACAAAACCCACATCTCTTTTGGCCAACTGTTCCACAGCCACTTGAAATCCAAGCATGCGTGAACCACTTGACACCAACGAATGCATGTCTCACGACAGGCAAGAGTAACATTGTCACAAATTCATCAACACTCCCATCCTCCTTCTAATAGACTGTGATCCACCCCATGTCTATGATTTTAAGGACCCACTCTAAGTTTTCATACATAAAACGCCTGTACCCTATGTAATTGTAAAAGCCTGTTGAAAATGACCGAAAACAGCTGTTCGTATAATTGATTCCTTACGATTATGTTTATCCTTTCGGTTGCGCGTTGGTCGAAACCGCTATACAGGTTTTGTCCGGCTTAATGAGTTTGTTTAATGAACTGATTAACAGAAGCCAGCCCTTCAGAAATTATTTTGTGGTTGGTGTTTTAGTCGGCAAGGTTTTCCATGTTCTCCATACTGAGCGAATATCCAGTTTGGTCCGCCTAAGAGACATCTAAGAAATGTTATGGTATATGTTGATAGCTAACTGGTGTTTATAAAGTTACCCGGGTAACTTCCCTCTGGTTTTGTTGATGTTATGTAAGTTGCAGTCGTTGCATTCAACACTTTATACTACTTTTATTATTTTTGGTTGTTATGTTGTCCCCTTAGTTTTCATGAACTTTTTCATGATAGAGGTTGGTTTGTCTGCTATCGCGATGGCCCCGTTTGCAGAACTACTGCAGCCAGTTTTGATATGTGTATGATGTAAGGAAGAGTTTTCCGCTTCGTTGATCGTTCCGCACAGCTCAAGGTTGTATCCTATTGCAACAGGTTGAACCTGAAGAAACCTCTTGGGTGTCTGTTTAGAAAAAGTACATAGTAAAGTTGTTTTCTTTCTCTCTCTCTCCTCTTCTATCATACTGCAGTATGTTTCTGCTCCTCAAAACAGAGTTGGGATGCAATAGCTTTCGTCGAGGTATGGATGGTTGCCGTGCAATCAGTAGAGTTGGTATATGTGCTTTGATTTTCAGTAGATCGATGTGTTTAGTGTTCCATCAGACTTTCGGTTGCTTAAAACGTCCAAGTAAGGCAAACTTTTGTGGTTACTAATCTCCAAGATGACTTCGATATTGTTAAAGATTTTAATAAGTGGCCTGTGTGTGCTGTCTGTTTCCAAACATTTGAGTATTACAGGTGCACCATCCACATATCACATCCACGTTTTTGTGACAAAGCTCCGGCGGCTCGTTGTTTTCTAGCACTTACATGGTTGCTTTATTGATAAATCAAATTACGGGAGAATTGTGTTGGGTTTCTTTCAGTTGGTTGTAGGGTAAGTCATTGAATCTCAGGTCCCATGAAGGTGTATGCACTCTCCGGTTACAGTTATTCATTCACGCGGTGTTTCTCTTTCGCTGGCCTTTGCATAGTTTATTTAACCAGACTACATTTTACCCAGATCTAGGTATCTTTAGATATATGTATGATATGTGTTAATATGAACATTGTTTGACCTTCATTAATTGCAATATTCGCTTGTTTACGCTCGATTTATTATGCAACAGTAACCTGACCACGTCCATAGTCTAAATTCCAAGCTCGGCAAACAGCAAAATACAGATGTTATATCAATGTTAATAGATTATATATGTCTAATGGAATAGCTTCGTTTGATAAACTGTGAAAAACTGTGTTCTTTGGAGAAAAAGATAAATTTCAAACCTTTTTAACTTAACAACCGATTTGTAAACAGTTTTTAGCTCAGGCAGTCATCCGAATGGCGACTGAGTGTAGCAGATTGAACAGAGTACATTAACATTGCTAGCAACTCGGCCACTTCATCCACTGAGTTCCTTACGGCAAACAGTGAAAAGCATTAACCGGTAAACAGGCGATCATCCGCAGCCAAACTACGTACTAAAGTAAGCTGCCGGGCCAGAAACGAAATCGCTAGAAACGAGCTATTTACAATATTTAGCAAATATTGAACACGTTTCGCAGATTTCTGTGCGCAACATTTAGCACAGAAAACTTTGGAAAACATTCAGAATTTCCTTCACATTTACTGCTGCCTTTCCAGTTAATTAATTCAAGTGCCAGAGAAATGAAACAACTGTCGTTCTGTCAGCAGCCTTTTACACTGTTTCATATATAATCTAATCACTGATACAAATCATGTCGCTCAAACCAAAGTGAATCAACAATGTTCATTCTGTGATTGTTCTCTTCTGTGACCGCAGTTGGCAGAAAAACCCACATTTTACTCATTTCTGTTACTTCTTGAGTTTCTTGAAAGTCACACAATTTTGTTCAGTCAAACAAAGGAGGACATATCAGCCTTGTGGATTAGATGTGCATGTGCTGGTTTGAACTGTCCGACCACTATGGTTTCGATATCGTGGATTGATCTGTACAATTGGAGGTATCGGGGGGATTGTAGACATGATGAACTGAAATCGGTATATCCGGTAAGGGTCATAGCAATGAATTTGTGAGATCCATTTTTATAAGTTGACACATCCATCAGCAATAGGGCTATGAATCACCGTGTACACTTACTAAAAACGAACGTAACAACTTACAAGTTTGACGTCATTAGAGTTCTCGTTGTAGTGAACACAAAATTACACTTGGAATTAGGTGACCACTTCAGAATTTCCAGTTTTCTCAGTCACATCAAATCTTCAGCTAAGAAAGGATTTATCTTAGTTGCAAACCACAATATACCGCTCCTCACAATCGAACAAGGAGACGATATAGACCTTTCTAAATCTCAACCAAATAACTCGAAAACTTGATGTAAGAACTTCTGAAAGGTGCACGTTTTCCCTTAATCAGTTACTTAGGGAGCACCGGCGACGTGACTAGCCGAAGACCATTAAGCAAAAGTTGGAATGAATGCATTGTCGCGAATACGCCCATATTTGGAATATGGATTAAATCAGTTGTCCTTTTTGCCCGATAGCCTGTTCGATGGTTAGGCAGAATGCCGTCTGCAACCTACGTATATTTTCCCAAGATATATTTGCATACCATTGTTCTCAACTTAGTAATTGTAACATTAATATTCAAATTACCATAGAATCAGCTTGATTGTTCATGTTCACATGTTCCGGCCAGTTATTGGAATCAACGAGGATGAGCAATCGTCATGAGCTCTCATCGTGTGCCTAGACATATAGTTCGCCTTAGAAGACTATATAAATTGTACGGGTTAAGTTAATCAAATTAATCTGTGCACGCAATTCAGCAAGTAGGAATATCTACAGTTGCCGCCGTTCGGAATATTAGTCGCCAGAGGGAAGAGAGTGAAAATTCAGAAAACTGTGGCAATTTGACCAAATTGGGCATTCTATACTAAGCAGCATTTCTCTGCGGATGAATCCTGTTTACAAGGTGCCATATACTGAACTACACATCTAATATTCGAACCATTCTTCATGCTCCATCCATCTTCACGGTTCCGCCTTATTCCATCCGCGGAGTGTGAACCGTAGTTGAATTTCTGTTTTCCAATGTGCCTAAATGCCCCATAAATTCAACGATTAATAGCTTGGTTCATTAAGCCCGCAATAACGAAATGTTTGCCTTCCTTCTAATAACAACCCTGGGGGGATTGGGAAAAAATTAGGCAAAATCGGGGTGAGAAAGTTGAACGGTATTCAACAGAAAGTCAGGCGTGCATATCGGTAGGATTTTGTGAAGTTACAAAGACTCATTCGCTATTAATAAGATATTTAGCCACCAAAAGACGAGGCCGCTCACAGTTTACTCCGCCATAGTGTTGAAATGTATATTTGTTTGCTTTTGCAGTCAACATTTCTTATGCTAGTGACTTCTCAGACATAACCAAAGTTACACTGAAACCTCAAGACAAGCAATTGCTCAATACATATTTACCCAATTTATTTGAATACATTTATTAGCCAATGCACTAAATGTGTCTGTTACTGTCAAGAGTTAACTATCACTCTAGAGCAGAAGGTTCGTTCAACTTTGGCATCAGCTGAAACCGTCAAATTGCGCTTATAAAGCCTGTCTTCGTGCATTCGAATGTGGTAATTTCAGGTCACAAAAATATGTTGGTCTATCAATCGTGATGTATACAGTGATCACTTGCCAGTTTTCACTGACTTTTGTGAATAAAAATTCCGTCTTTGCGTCCATTTCGTTTTTAATGGATATTTAAAATTCCTTTAGCAATAGTGTGCATTCTGCCTGATAAGGTTTCGATGGAATCGAGCGCGATTGTTTTTGTGCCTGTAATCTCCAGGTTATTTTTAGTGACTGTTAACATGAGAAGCTGCTCATTGATATTTTACTTTTGCATGCAATAGTGTACGAAACCAAAAGTGAAGCGATGACCATAAGTTTGTCGGATTTCCAAATTAACTAAACAGGATTCCACCATATCATATTGAAAATGACTTCAACTGTAAACACGAGAAAACAACCTCGTCGTTCCACATATTTTTTCCTAGGTTAAACGGGGTCACTCACTTCCGGCAACTTTTTTATGTACACGTTAGGGTTGTTGTCAGCTTCGATCAGTGACCGACCGTCGTTGTGAATTGCGCATAGTACCATTCCCAAGGAAAACATGTCAGCCAACGGAGACATGGAATTGTAAAGTTGCGCTTCCGGGGCAACATAGTCTAAGTTCGGTTGAGATGCGCGTGGAAATTTTGTGGAGTAGCCAGCAAACTTTGGTGAGGTCTGTTGTGCAAATGGAAACAAAAATACGCTAACAGCATACATGGAAGATCGTTGCGGAATTTAGATAAACATCGTTTTTGTGTCACAAAAATGGTCGTGTGTCAAAAAGCATCCGG
Source organism: Paragonimus skrjabini miyazakii (assembly GCA_014338405.1). Classification (NCBI taxonomy): domain Eukaryota; kingdom Metazoa; phylum Platyhelminthes; class Trematoda; order Plagiorchiida; family Troglotrematidae; genus Paragonimus; species Paragonimus skrjabini miyazakii. The sequence goes on along the minus strand of JTDE01000101.1, from coordinate 146,916 downwards.
TTAAATTTTCCACCCTTCAGATTTACGGCGGCCAACGTAAAAATCAACCTCCTGGGTAAATTATGCTGAGGAAATGGCGAAAAACAATTGCCTGAAGTTGAAACGAAATTTACAAGATAACGAACTGTATTTCATGATTAAATGGTCACTGCTAGACGTGTACTGCACAGCAAAGCTTTTAGATGTAAACCTTAAACATCGTTCTCCTATAAAGACGAATTAGTTGGCATTGTCGAGTATGCAGCTTAGAAAATATATCCTTTGCCAACGATTAATAGTAGTAAATCAACCGATAGTCAGCTTAACTAGCAACATGATGCTTTCAAAATTGACTTCCAGCTATATCGGTTTGGTTAAATGACACGATCATGTCAACAGCTAAATCTCTAACGTCTTTTTTGCAAGCACTCCAAGTTTGTAGATGTGTAGATTCGAGTGAGACATAGGAAGTTCTAACACTTGTGCGTTCTCGAATCCGCATTGAACATGAAGCTGAAGATGATACTGTTTATTTCAAAGCTGTAGTGAGCAATATCTCATGAGTGAAAGAACAGTATTCAATATGACAGACATTATAGGATTGCAACATGCTGACTTTGAACACTACATTGCAATGCAGTGGCATCCCTTTATATCAGACAACACACGCACAGATGGATCACAAAACACACCCACACACAAATGCAGATAGCTTAGGGAAATCATTAAGAAAATCATAGCGTCGGTTAGTATTGACTTACTTACTAAGCGGGACAGCTTCAAACAAACTGTTAGGTAATGGGTCCCACAGTGATCAGAAAGCGTTTGACTTGCATATTCGATCGCTCATCACAACACCACATTTCAAACTTCCGTTTCTGATTAGATAATGTTGGACTTCCAAAAATCTACATAAGTACACAGGGTTTTGGGGTTGGAAATAAACCTCTTCACAGGTGCCGGCGAATCACAGAGACGACCAAATGTTACGGACCGTCCTTGGTAAGTAGACACTCTCAGCAGTATAAATTCCCCACTGTCGTGCTACAGAAGCATTTCATAACAACAGTTCCTTGATAATTATACAGTGGGACATTACAAAAGGCGCTAGTCAGCAACTTCCTCACCGAAAAGTCAAATGTGCAAGATGATTTCAGATTTGGCTATCAGAACAAACCACAAAAAATGTGAATGCCAGGGTTAAAAATAAGTTGCTCTCAAGCTTTACTAAGTTGAATTGAAACGGTTTAATCCCTCTATTCTTCAGTATTATCAACAAGTTGGAAAATATTCTCAAATACAATAGCTGATTCTTGTTGAAATCGCTGGCATATAGAAAATAGAATGAACTAATTCATCGTAATATAACCTTCTCTGTAATCTGAAGGAACACTAGCAGTAAAAAGATGCATTGTATTAGAGAAGGATTCTTCATATGTTTAACTTGCAAACTTGTTATTGTTGCATAATGAAAACGGACATGAAATATTGTTCCGCTTCACAGCAGAAAAACGCAACTTACAATGGACATAACAAGAACTGTTGTTGTTTAGTTCCATGAGCAAACTTGAGAAAATGAATTGTTATGCTGTTTCAAGTTCAGTAAACATTTACGTAGCAAACCAACCGTGTAAGTGCTAATGAGGATTTCAAACAGTAGTCTATTTTCGAATTGACTTGAATGCATAAGAAAGTAAGTGTTCAGGAGAAAATGTTTTCTCATGTGTATTACATCTCAGAACAACTAAGCATCACGTGATCAAGCGAAATCTGATTATTCCAATACTAGACCTATTGAATTATGTTTGCTAAAACTCAGTGTACTCATGAGATCTACGCTTGGACAAATGAACCAAAATTCTGCGCATGGTTTAAAACCTAATTAGTAATAAAATGTACTGCACTTACTTCTTGTTGCAGCAAGCTGTTCTGAGTATTCCTTGTTTTGTCACCTATTCCTGCATTTACCTGGTTCGTTCGCCGTATCATGTAACAGGTCTTTCAGTGTGTATGAGTATGTGGTGAGGTCTACCTGTAGTTACGTAGTTAACCTCTCCACATGGATCACGATTATGTTTTGCAGCCTTCGCTTCCAATGCGGTTTGATTCACAGCCACATAATTTAACAAGTCTGCCTTTTTCATTCATTTATAACTAGGATTTGCGGATTCTTATGCTTTTGCTACTCACTCGCCTTCAGTATAGACAGTTAGTTAACCCCAAGACCTTGGTGTTTCATCTGAAATGCTCGTTCACTGTCGAGTGTGGGGATCCTTTACGATCTTTGGTCACCCAAAATTAGTTAAAGCCTATTCTGAATTACTGCGTTCACGTTTCGGTATGACATGTGGATAACTGTCGGTTTCTTTGGGGGAGTTTCAGCATGTTTACTGATTCAAACCAATCGGGAGTAATGAAGGTGGAGAACATAAAACTATATTCATGTGAAATGAGTGCCCTGATCCAGATAACACTTCTTATTTTCAAGCGACTGTTTCGTACAGCAAAATGCTAGCTGCACCACTGAAGATTATCGGAAGGTTTTTCAACGCTTCCGTTAAACGACTGTGAAGTCCTAACTACAGGCGTTCCTCCTAAGGTTAGGTGTTGCTCTCTGGAAAAAAAGGATTATTTAACGTTGTCATACGATTGAATCTCCATTCGAAATTTATCTGAATAAATTCCAACACTAAATCCACCTTTTGGAAAGTTTTTTAAAATTATTTCAAGTGACTGAATTTCAGGAAGGTTTCGTACGTATCCATTGATAATTTCAATTGGTTGCCTGGATCTAAATAGCTTTATATAATGTGGAGAACAGAAATACAATGAAATCACCTGAGATAACGATTGTCGTTTGGAAATTGTGTGACAATTTTTTGAATCACATTCATTCTCGTGAATTGCACTTAAAAAGAGGAAAGTTAATGAAGGGTTGAGCAAAATTGTTTTTACAGTATTTTATACAGTTTTGGAAAGTAATGATATTTCGATTTTCTCACGTCCTCAGTTACTGCCTGATAGCGTGACCAAATTAATCTGCGGATTCGTATATCACCAAAATTTTAATTTAACAGTCTATAGCTGATGGTTAATCTGTCCTTCATTAAATAATAATCATACTTTTACATAATGTCAGTTAGAAAATAACCACCCTTTATCTTAGTGGAAACAATTTTCTGGTTATCTGCCAAAATGGGGTTGAGTTTAAGCGAAATATTCACCTTTGTTGTATCCACAATCTTTTCCAAAAAATATAGCCCTCCAAGCTTCCATTTGTATCCGGTTGCAATCAGAATAGCGTTCGGGTTAATGTTACAATGCATCATTTCTTGTGTACTGTGCAAAAACCGTAGCGCATCTGTTAACTAAAAAGTCAATATGAAACGAATAATTGATTCAGTATGCTGACGCCAACTATACAAAATAGCATAGCCAAATTATCAGAGGTTGTTAAGACGCATTAGTGAGAATTAAGACACACAGACGAACATATATACTCGATACTCTATCTTCAGACGGGTGCAACTATATATGGACTTATATATGGATTTTATATGGACTTAGTGTCTGCAGAATAAGTCTGACTGATATCTCAAACTAACCATATAAATACTCCGCATAAGTGTATCGACCTGAAGGTGAATTACTGAAAACATGTTTGCCTATACGTCTTTATTCATATTATCGTACTGGGTATATCTGAAACTTGTGGTTATGCAGAGTTTTATTTTCAGCTGAAACAATTCTACTCAGAAGTAGTAAAATGTAACCTCTGAAGTTCTTGACAAACTACTTCAATTCGGTTAATCACCTCGGCGAGGCAAGTATCCGATTTTATACATCTGTTGGTGAAATTTGGGATATAGCGGATATAGGATATAACCCCAAGTCCCATCAAAAGTCACAATTCTCGTCTCAGTTTTGTTCGATATACCGTTTCATTACAACAAGTCCACCCCCAGAAACATGATTTGTAAAGACAGCTCACCCGGACATTCTGCAAGCGACCCGGGTTATCCTACGCCATCCATGCCATACTCCCCTTCTTCTCATGCGTATGGGAGATCATTCGCATGCCTCCCGTTCTAGTAGGTTGCCTGTAGTCCATATATAGTTTGGACTTTGAAACTATGTCACTTTTCTAATACAGTCCGTAACTTTGAGATGTTGCCCAAGCGTAATCAATCATGTACCTCTTTGAATTCATCCGTTACTTTACAATTGATATGTAATCGTAACCTTGGGCATTAAGCATCCATTAAACCTTTCAAATATTGACAGTTGAGGGTGACTTGAGAAGGGAATATCAGAGCTAGGTACCATAGGATAAAACGTGGGAGTGTACACATGATCATACACCGGTGAAGAGGGCATAAGCCGAATCAGAAATCTTATTATCAAGTCCTGGTAAAGAATTCCAAAAATACTGTCCAATTACACGAAGTACTTTGGCAATTAATACGGAAGGTATTGTAGTACTCACCTGAGAATTTACAACCGCGCAACGACATCTAAGTAATGAGACCAAGATAAGCTGTAAATGTAATTCACAACTTCGGTCCTTGTGACATTTGATTGCTGATTTTGACAAGTTAAACTAACTTGCCTTTATTGCCGAACTCATTGGCGTAGACTTCGGGTCAACAAGGCAGTATCAAGACTATAATTGTGCCTTTCTTCGCTACAAATCAAGTGGGCATTCCATAGAATTAGTCGAATACTTGTACAGTATATGTTGCCATGCTTTTACTAGCCTGTAGTCTTGATTATTTTGTTGGTCCAGCATATAATCTCACCGACAGCTAGACCCAAGTTTATTAAATTAAGCACAGCGTAGATTTTCTTATTTTAACTGATCTAGGTATGCAGTTTGTTATAAAATTCTCCCCAAATTGAATTCACAAAGTTATCGTTAAAAGCTAGTATCAACTGTCCATATGTGTATACTGAAGTAAACCAATAACAGTTGCATTGACACTGTTGCTGCGGTATATATGCAGTTTCCCAAGTTGAAAAAAATGATTATGAGAACTTCCCCCATCTAAAATGATAGAAGGATGATACATGTTGAAAGGATCACCGAACTCACAATTAAGCCATTTGTGAAGACAACATGAATGCGAAAGCTATAAGAGAACGTGATTGAACCCCAGGTGTAATCTATTTCCTAAACTAATCATCAAAAATTAAAATGCGGCTCAGCGGACTATGCGCAATCTGAGATAAAACTTCCTTTAGAATTTCTAGATGCTGCAAAATTGCGGGGCAGTATTCAACACGGTTGAATCAGGAAACCATAAACGAAGTTCAGTTGATGTTCGCGGTGAGAATAGTAGACACCAGTAGTGAGTTATAACAACACGCAACTTGCGGAAAGAGGTTGGCTGGGTTATCAATCTGGATGTAAAGCCTGCGAGCAAGTATGAATGGCATTTAATTCAAAGGAAAAGAGAATGAGTGAAAGTAAAACCAGTGTTGTGAAAACGGCTGAATTGTAATATTATCAACATCAACCAGTGAAACAGACTGAAAACATTCTGTCTGTTTTCTTTTGATGATTCATGGGACTGGCTCTGGTCGCTATTCAGGAAACTTTTATGACTGGTTCGTCACTACATGTTCACCAAGCAGATGTGGTTTTCAACCATTCAGACATGAGGTTAGGGTTATATAGTCCATTTGTTTTTATTATACACGGATAGTGGTCATTCTGTGTTTCATCTAATTTTGGCCCCATGGTATAACACAAACAAATAAACTGTTTTCACATGGAAAGTGGTTTCCTTGGTGTATAATTTGTATCAGATTGCGGAATTCCACTAACATCAGGACGGAAATATTTCGCTTTATACTGATCATAAGAGAATGACGTTGAGAAAGGGCATCAAAATGAAAAACCAGTCGTAATCAAATTCTGTACTTCAATGTATTATGCAACAACACGTTTGGCTTGCTGACATTTTTGGTAACTCCTAAGTGATGAAAATGTAAAAAAAATTTCTAACTGATTCATCTGATCTGAAGAATCTTCCGTGTCAGAAGTCAAAACGTCAACAAACAGGTAAATTACCGAGCGTTCACAAGTTCTGAAACTATGAATCCTCAATCGGTCTTAACTATATTCTAACGAAATGTGAAATTCTACGATCTTATTATGGAAATCAAACCAGAACGTTTCCAGTGGATGTGATATTTTTTTTCTCCATGATTCTCAGTAGATACGTGTTGTTGGCCACAAGTGTAGCGTTTCAGACGCTCAACTAATTTCAACCGCGTTAGTGAACATTTATTTTGATTATCGAGGAATCACAAAGTATATATAACAAAGCTCACCATTTTTTTGTAATTCTCGTTAACGGTAAAGAAGCTGTTAACAATTTCAAACAATACACGGCGTTAAACCAATAATATATCTGATGATGACTTCATTTCTAGCCCAAACATAGCCAGCGCAATTAGTAAGTTCATTAGCGGAAACATCATTTCTCGTTCATCTTACAAGACCCTCGATCAACAGCTGGTATTATGTTTGACTGAGTTTATCAACAGTGTTGGTTGCAATTCACACAAAGCTCGATTGAAAGCCCCACATCCGAGTTTATTGAACTTTACCAAGTAAGCAGTATCGATCACAAACTTCACCTCCAAAGTGTTATAGTCTAAAAAACAAATTAGTTGATGCCTATCATAAACATCCCACTTCTTGCCAACAGTAGACAATTGATCCTAACAGTTTCAACAGCAATGATATCCATTTACTCTAATGATCAGAGTTTTGTGTTTGGATAAACGTCAATACTAATGGGTTAACAGTCGAGGGTGGAAGTTTCTTTGGTCTCTAGAAAATGTGTAAAATCACAATAACAGAGCAGGAAAAGTTGAGAATGCGGTGGAATATATTAGGAACAGAATTGACTATTACATAAAATTTGGTGAATAGAACAATTGCTCCAGCAAAATTTGCTAGATTGTCAGCAACATAGTGGGGCTACTTCGACAGACTGATGAGGTGGCAGAACAGAAACCCTACAACGACAAACCAAGCCATTTAGAAAGCTAATAACTATTGACAATCATAGGTTGTGCTATTTGCGGAACCGGGCTTGATGACAAATACGTGTTTCTCGGTGTAGAATTGGGTTATTTATTACACAGTGTTGATCGACTCTTACATGGTCTGAATTATCTAATGTCTGGAAACCCTTCAGTTTTTGTGAAACTTGTAGCCAAGGCTGTTCACTTTATGTTGTGCGATGCGTTTTGATGGTTACCTATAGTTCATTGTTAGGGATTTAACATATGAAGTGAACTCACTTTGGCAGAAACTAAATATACATAGATGTGACACAAAACTAGATTCTGCAAGAACCTGATTGACAGCTCATATTCTATAGCCGGTCTGTTCACTGTAAACTCAAGGTAACTTCCAGAAGGAAGTATGATTACTAGAGAGTACTGTATGCTGGTAATTTGAGCTACGTCGACAATTTTTGACAAGGATGGCATAATTTATAATTTATTCCATGAGACAAGAGTAGTCGTTCTGTAGTATGTTGACTGCATGCAAAGCAAGCTAAAATATTTCCGCATGAAGCTAGACAGGAATGTCTCTGCTGTTCCATCACAATCTTTACTTTTTCTCAAGAATACGGAGAAAAGCTGACAGTGTTCCATCCAGGGCAAGTATTTGAATGTGAGTTACAAAAATTCGGGAGCACGAAGGACTCACCTGATAAGTGCCGAAAATCACGTCCAATTCCGTCAACTGTATATTCTGTAGGTATCACAATTGAAAACGTAACACTGTACATTAGTTCACCAGTACGCATAAGAGTTTATTTGAGAAGAGTGAGGGTTCAATCGGAAGCATAATCGATGCTGTCATTCTGATGATTGTTTCCACTGGTGATTGTGAATGATCAGAAATGGATGAATATGTGGGGGATAAGCATACCAATGCAATTAAAATGCGATCAGAAAATTGCGTATGATTGCCGAAAGTAATCTTACACAAAATCTTGGAATAAGGTTTTCTTATACCTTCTCAAATCAGGCTCAATGGAAAGTGGTTCGCCACCGGATGTTCGCAAACAGAATGCAAGTTAGCCATAAGATTAGACCTAATTTTATGTCTTGATAAACAAGAGGAATCGTTGAGAGGAAGCTTAGTAAGATAATGCCGTTGTGTGTATACTAACTCCGTCTAGTTTGTATTCACTTTGTATTCAACTTTGCTGTAGCTAAGAACATCTCAGTAAACAGCGCTTAGTTCTCCTTCAACAAGCATCGGTTTTTCGTTCAGCCACCGTTTCTCACTAGTCTCCAAATGATGGCTTCCACCTGACTACAGAATGATATTACATTTCAGTATTTTTAAATATTGATTTTTTTCAGTAAGTCAGCTCAGATGTAACAATCGACAACGTGACGAATGAATACCAAATCACTATTACCAGCATGTGTTTTCGGACCGCCTCATTTGTACATTCAATCTTCGAAAGGGAAACGGCGAATAGTTCTTGTACATTTCATAATTTATCTAATTTCCTGTAACTGGCGATTACTGGATAATCCTTTGAGTTAATTTGAATACCGCCCACAGGTATCACATCTCATAGCAATTTGGACTGTTCGAACAGCCGCTTTCAAAGTGAATTTCCAGACTCCAGGTTTGCCTTAGTTAGGGTTACCGGTTGTGCAGATCTTTGCGGCGATGGTAGTTTTAACTGAGGCATCGAAACATGCGCGTTCACTAATAAAAAACTAATTTCATACTTGACACAACCAAATCATTATATGGAACCGCTCGACGGATATTGCCTGTGGACAGTGAGTGGCTGTTTATAAGACATCCGTTGTCTTTTAATTTCACTCTATAATCCCACAGTTAACTCCTGAATTTGGTTATATCTGCGATTGCACTGAACACTCTGGGCCATACTTTATACTACTGTTAAGTAGCCGTGGATTTGGTACAATTCACGTTAATCGTCACTGATGGTTGCTTGCAGCATTAACAATCTAGTTTTGCGTTGTTGTTCTCCACCTAATTTATTATTTTATTTTCTTAACTCCCCACCCTAATAGTGTCATATATATGTTCCTGGTTATTGTTATTTGGTACTGAAGAGGCAATACGAAATGCTAGCATCTACCTATGTCCGTCTTCTTACTGCTTTGTTCAAATCTGGTTGTAGTCAGCCTATTTCAAAAAAGCGATCGATTTGAGAGCGCCTGTTTTAGAGCTCGTCGAGGAAGAAAACAAGTATATGTTGGAGATTTGCTAATTCGTTTCTTTGCGACATTTCAGTTGTTTCCAGTATAAGCTTAGTGGTATGGCTGTTTACACAGTCGTTTTGTGAAAGCGTGGAATGCGTTGAAATCCCGGAGGTGGCGAAGATGGTTGTCACTGATGAGCTTTTACAAGAGCAAAGAAGTTTAGTGATTTCTTACGAGAAAACCTGATCAGAACGCTTATCTTAATATGAACACTGCGATCACTCAGTTGATAGTTGCCTGCTTGTTCGTCTACCAGCAGGCAGAGTGTAACAGAAATGTGCTGATTTGAGTAAAGGAACTTCAGTCACAATAAAGGTCGACAAGGAGATGTTGACAAAATTAATGAATCGTGTTCCTTTTATGAAATACAGTCCATTGAACTGGCCGTGGTGACACCAAGCTGTTCTATTCATTCTGGTTGAGTGGATGTTCATCATCAAGTCAAATACTTAACGCTTATTTGGAGCAGTGTTATCATGGCGAGGCGAAGAAAATAAGTGAGAATTTCAACTGAAGTCAGTCATGTCATAAATAGACATGGAGACAAGGCTTGATACAACTACACACACACAACTACAGCCGTGGCCACGTGATCACGGTGCGAGTGGTGGGCCATGACAGTCGCAACATCTGGACAAAGTGCTCCTGTGCGCACAAGGGATGGATTAAACTGCCACGGTGCCAGTTGCTTCACAATTTTATCGGACGTTATTGCCATGTTCAATCATGGCGTGGTTGGCCTCACTTGAACATATAACTTGTTTTGGCCGTTTTGCCTTCAAGAAGCTGTACCTTATGAACGTCACGTACTAGGTCTGATAATGAATAACCAAAAACAAGCTTGTTCGTTACACAGTATTTCCGATGAATACTCCGGGGATTTCCGACCACTTATCTGGACATCCAGTATGTGTACATCCGGAAAGTTGCGTGTGATTTAATTGAGAGCCGTGTGTTTATAGGAAATTATTGGAAAGTTTTTACTGACCTAAATACTTTCTCGTTTACTGTCTAGACCATGTCATCTGTTCGGCTTAATTTAATTTATTTGTCGTCTAGAACTACCGAAGAACAATGAACAATGAAACAATGCATGGGATATGTCTGAATTATCAGCACACACGTAGTTTGCAGAATTAATAAATGTTTCTTATGAACATAAAATATGCAATAACCACATATTTTCGGGTAGATCACAAAACTGGTTTTGGTCATACAATTACCAGACAACTATTTGAAAATAATGTGTAATCAGTATGACCTAGGCAATACAATTTAATGTTAGACCGCGCTGATATTTTCTGTTGGCCACAGATTTAACTGTAATTGTCGTTTGTTTGTGATTTCTGGTAGGTTTATGACGCACTGGGAGGTTTTGAACGTAATCAACTAATTTCAAACTCAACAGACTACATGTTCATGGTTTGTTACTTTTCTAAGAATGCGGGTAGTGGTCAATTTTATTCTATCAATTCCTTCACAAGCTGAACAAATCTCCACGTCTAACCATAAATATATTAGCTATCTCGGATTGTTGTCACCTAGTTGTTTTATTTTAGCCGCGGCACACTGTCAGCAACTGGTTTATAAATCTGCGTTTATCGTTTGCTATTTAGTTTATAAAAAACTCAACAAACCTCTTACTGACTGGTGGTTATGAGTTGCTCCATATTGTTTTGGCCACACCGTACCCTGTTATGTTGAAATGACATTTAACAATAGATTTTACCATTCTAAGTAGCTCGCTTGAGCTTCTTTCTAGTTTTCTGGTTACTCATTTTCGCCTCATTTGATATAATTTATGAAATCACGCAAAAGTTGTGGTAGCATGTTTCTCTTTTATCAAATCTATCAGCTCTAAGACACGTTCATAGAACATTTATTACGAAATAGCACCAAACATACATATATACTTAGATGTAAAAACATTTCCGGTTGTGCAGCAGCATTTGTTCTCCACCTCGTCAATTAAACTGGTCACAATAACAGAAGAATTACAGGTAGTTAAACAAATTTGCTGTCAGCCCTTTTGTCTACCAACGCTGCGTATTCTGCAAGCTACCAACTGTGTTCATGTTGTTTGCCATATAAATCATGAAAACCAAAACATAGCCAACAAGAATTGTTTTCTTTGTTTAACCATAAGGCTAATTACAATATAACAAATATGAAAACCATTTACTAGGATGAATCAAGAAAACGGCCGATAGAAATTATAGGCGACATGTTTGTTATCAGCTACGCAGTCAATGTTCCAAATCGTGGACTTGAGTGATTGTGGGCCAGGGGAAATTAAGTGTCCGCAAGAAATTATTCTAAGTTCAGAGGTCAGAGTTGTGAAGTCGGATACTAATGGCCTCAGCAACGGTCACCTTTTGAAATCTCACCATTGTTGATCGATTCCTTAGCACTCTGTAGACAATATGAATAGCCTATTTCTTGCTGACAAAATGATTAGAGTCTGTCAACTTAACAACAATCGCATCGGAAACCGTTTTACTCACACCACTGTTCTGCGACGCATTCATTCGATGTCGTTTCATTATTTACGAACGTGCCTCTAGAATAGACAATTGACTATTTATGCGGTTGCGTCGAGCATAAGAATAAACAGGTGGGCATCCCAGAAGTTGAACTAGGAGAACTGCTGATGCTTTGTACGAGTAACGTTCAGTTTCTGTTCAGCAATGCAATCTGCCGACAGAAAGATGGAGTGGCAATGAGCTCCCCTTTAGGTCTCTTGTTAGCTGACGTTTCTATGGGCAAACTGGAGACGAACCAATTGAGTGCGGTGATTGAACTATGTCTACGATACCTTTTGTGTCGGCAACAGGGACTGTAACATGAACAGAGTTATATAAGCTTCTAACTTAGCCCACACCAGGAGTCAGACAACAATGTTCAAATAAATTATACAGTTCACTCAATTGGCATAAACGATATACAGTTCAGTTCAAATAGTGCTTTAACAAGATCCTTCCACTTTAATGACATACCAATTTTTCCTCGAACATATCAGCGAGACAACCGAGGATGGGTTCACCGATGAACGTAATATATTCACTGCAATGGAAGAAAAACAAGACAACCAATGTTTGGTGCGACGTATACATTCCAAGTAACAAAAAATACACTATCATTAAAGCATTATCTGTTGTTCTTATTTCTGGTGCACTGTCGCTTTAGCGACGTTTGCTGAATACTACTTATTACTCAATAAATTATCATTTCAACTAGCCAGCTGTGTCAATCGTCCCATCAACCGTTGGACACCTAGATGTGACTGGACGCAAATTCACGGGCACACTCGCTATACATCCCAGTGATGGTTGGAATCAGCCGTTCTGGATAAGTAACATAAATACCAAACATTCTTAAAGTAAAAATCCTTAGCTCAAACCCCAGACAATTAGATTAATACAAACCTACCCAATTTCTTCCGCTGATTAGACAATGGCATATTTATAGACTGAACTAATAACAACTTGCAATGATGAGTTGCCGATATCACCGCTAACTCAGTCATATGTTAGTGTTCAGGTAAAAACCCTTCCGTTGGACTTTGGCAACAAAACCTTAGCTCATTCCAATCGACTGCCAGAGTCTAGTAATTCAAGGCCAACATGCTCAGCTTGTTGAAATTGCGTAGTGGTGAGTAAGTAAATGCACGATATCCAAAATAGGTTAGCTAATTTCTCGGTCTCGATTAATATGTAAAGATTCAGCTATTTGGCCCAATTTATTCGATATTCAACCAACACATGCAAAACCCACCGAATCAGTCATGCTGTCCGAAACTCAGGTGAAAACCAGTTGATTGTTGCCAACGGTATTTGGTTTTTTTTTGTTCAATGGGGTAAATGGATAAAATGGTCTTATTTCCTGAGAGCAACCCTCACTCAGTTTTTTTAACAAATCCCCTCAACACTCTCTTGGACAATGACGGAAGCTGGAAGAATGGAACTCCACCTGGAAATGATAGGAAAATGCCTATCAATCCAACACTCACTTTTGGTTGCCCTGAGCTAATGAGAGCTTTGTTTTGTAGAACTCACGGGAAATCAAAGGATTTGATGGAGGTAAGCGTTCGTATACCCATCCGATTCTATGTTGTATAGATTATAAATAAAAAAATAAGTTAACGGAGTGTTTCAGATCCAAAGAGCCACCGACGGAAAAATGTTCAACGGAAAATTAATTTGAACGTGAGCCGAGAGCAAACATAACCAGCGCTTACTGGGCTTGCGTACAACGCGCTGCAGTGCGCAGTAAACAACAGCTGGCTAACATCACCAAGAAGAGGTCGAGCATAGCTCAATTCAGCTGTAACGATTATGGCCAGCAATTCCTTTGCCTTTCCTGATAATGTGTAAAAGTAAGCTTTTCAACTACAATCGACTTAGCTGTTAGGTTTTTTCTGACTGAATAAACCTGGAAGATAGAAATGTACTTTGCAACAGAAATGATCTATTTGGTGTCGAAATTATGGCAAGCTACTCCTGAGATTTTTAGGTTTTAAGCACAAGTGTATTTTTAGTCCAGGTTGCAGTTATTGCAGGGTCCCATGAATTAAAATCTAGTTTCCTCTAGCATACCGATATCACACAAATAACTACCCCTCTTTCGGCGGAAAAAGTGGAGTAGTGCAGTCGTTTTCAGCCGACTTGATCAAGCTCAGGTTAAGATGGGGAGACATTAACGGGATGAGCATAACAGCGAAGCAATCTGAGTGATATAGCTTCAACAAACTGTTAGGTAACCTGGGCAGCTAGTAGGCTTTTATGGCTGTTTACGCATTGTTGTGAGGCTGCTTATAGTCATATAAAACAATCGTCTAAATCCCAGTGGCGTACGATCGCACTGAACGCCTCGTCTCTCAAAAACTTATCTGCGCAGCCCGAACCGTGGAAGTGTACGACAACATTTAGCCGCGTTAAACTGTGGTCAGCTATATATGCCTTAGCTGTGCAATATATTTAAGTTGCTCTGCAGCTTCTTACCTTTAGTCTCGTTGTAAATTTTGCCCAAAATGTTATTATCACGAAAATATAAGTGACAAACTTTGGCTTTCTAGCACGAATGGAACCATGTGACACCGTTGGTCGCGTAGTACAAATCTGTTTATGTTTCTTTCACTTTGGAATTAAACTGTTATCTTTAGAGTGTTTACTTGTAGAAATATTTCCGATGAATATACTGAAATATTTTGAAAGGACTCCGTTCATTCCTAGTTAGCATAATTGAATTAATTGAAGAAGTAAATCAACGTGATTGACGATTGAGTAAATATCCTACAGCACTTTTTATCTGTCAAATTATTGCCGAAATATATGTATGAAACGTTGCTGTTCCAAATATAGTCTTTCATTACATAAACTAAAGAGGAATTCTAAAATTTTATTTTGTATGCAATTTACTTCTCATCTCATTTGTACTGGTTGCAATTTGTGTGAGTTTATATATTCTAGGGTTATACGCCCAAGATGTAGTAAAACCACAAGCTGGATAAACGTGCGCAAATGGAATTTACCCAAAAAAATCAGGCAGATATAGACAAATGCCTATACAGTTCGGGAAATGGTAACTGCTTTCGCTCAGGATAAGGCTAACTTTCAATGGTCTGGTTGAGTCTAATAGAGATCAGCGTATTTACGCCTGACAAGCAATTGCCGATCCCAGTGGTCTGCAACCTAATCATAATGATTTTCCGGTCATAAATCACCGGCGGTTATTTCAAAACTGGTATATTAGTGGAACACTGTGGTGGCAAAGTTCTTCGTTAGTTTGCCAGTGTTTATTAATTTTGTCGTTAGATTAAAACTTCTCATTAACTACCAATGCAATTATATCAGACTGTGACGCAGGTTACAGTGTAGTGGCTAAACAATATAGAGATGGTGATGTATCAGACCTCAACACACACTGATAAGATTAGCATGCATTGATTTGCTCTTGAAGTTTGACCTGCACCCGTGTGGATGCATGAGCGGAATATCATCACAGTCAGATTAAATCAAGCAATTTCTTATTTGTATTTATTATAACACCTGTTATTTCTGTGGCGTTTAATAAACATCAATCTACTATCGGTTACCAAGTCTGGCCCAGTCATCTATGTGCACCTCAATAGTCCATCTAATTCTATTATGTTTCATTTAACATGCCAATTATAACAGACCAAAGGCGAACATCTGACTATCGACTGGACTGTGAAAATCGACAGAATGAAACACAATTACAAATGTAGGAGCTTGTAAAAAACGTAGGCATGCGGAGATTTCGGGTAAGCTGTACCAACTTAGGAGAAATACTGTCGCTATAAAAAGTAACGGCTAATTGTGAATAAACAAAATGAATTTTGATCAGCTATATGGATGGATAGATGGGTCGTATAGATGGTCATGGTACTTGGAACTTTAAGGAGCTTCCGTAATGTCCAGTCGGAAAGACGTAATACTTCAACTAAACAATACCACAGCATATTTATATAATTTGTCCGAAAGTTCATTTGTTTTCATTGTATCGACTAAATATTTCGACTTGATCAGGCATTTATTCTGAATACACCAAAATGTCCTTAATATAAGTCTGACCAACTGATTTTCAAGCTTATAGAACTACGGATTTTTACGCACTTGTGATCAACGGTTACAGAAGGATGACGAAAAGTAATGAAGTGCGTAAGTTGGAAAGTGTACTCAGCTTGTTAGAAGCAATGAGCCCAGCAATATTTAGAAAACTCAAAACTTATGTACTATAATCGGAACAGTACCATTATTGGATTAGCTCTGTACAGTTAGTTCTGTTCGTAGTTTAGTCCAACGGTAACGACACTGGTGATATAATTTTGCGTTAACCGACGGTCTCAAGGATGTGCACACTTATGCGGAAATTGCTACGAAAAGCCAAAAGTTGTTCACGCTACGGGGAGAGAGGCAGACGTGAGCACTCGAAAATACAGTACGAATCGATAGGGCGAAAAATAGACGCTTTTGTTCCTCGCCAGGTCTGAGCCGTTTATGCAACCAAACTGTCCTTACTAGTGTAGTGTGGATAAACGATTGTAACATACTACTCACACCACGGCTACCACAGCATATACTTTGCCATCGAACAAGCCGCAGGAAAAATGCTGGCAGAAACATCTGAGTTCAGCATCGCCTGTAATTATCCTTGCTACGTAAAGGGAACTGAGCATCGGCCTCTGTGGCAACGGAGACTGTCTGAGACCAAGTTCGGCGTGCAAATGAGTGGTTTTGTTTGTAGTTCCGTTTAAACGTTTAAACCATGCGTTGCGTTCTCAAATATACAACCATTGTGCCATCCGTGTTTTGGCTCACAACACTAGTTCTGTACAAGACTGTTCATGCCTCATTATTTTTAGCGAACCACGTTGGAGATCGGCTTTGAGTAACATTATTTTTTATATCACGTATGAGGTTCGCTATTGTAGAGAACATTTTTGGGTAAGATAGTTAACTTGCAACAGCGCATTCTCTTTTATCGTGTCCAGTTTCTCTTCCAACAAAAAGAAATAGGATGTCAAACCATGCATATTTTTTAGTAAAGGGTGAAGTGAGCCAACGCTCAACAAATCAATACGTTGCTTGTCTTAATAAGCTGTTTGGAAAAGAGACAAGCTTTTCATGAAACACACTTATTCAGGCTCCTTAAGGTAAAATGCGCGATCTTTGTTCAAAAGAATTTCACTACACCCTATCAAATTTACAAATTACTATTTATGTTCATTAACAGTTTGGAGAGCTCAGAAAGTAGGGATCTACTAGGCAAGTACACTTGTTATATTAAAAATATCAAAAGTTCATGTTGCTATCCACAAGCTGGAGAATGCACTTTCGAATAAACCAGCAAGTGAACTATTACACGATTTCCCAATTAAACCAAAATATTTGAAATATAGAAGCGAATTAAAATAAGATTTTGGCTTGGTCATATCAAAACCTAATTTACAGCTGCTGTGGAAATATAGGATTTTGACATTAGACTGTTCGTGATTTTGAAAACCATCTTGTTGTTTTTACAGTCCTTACAATTCTCAAGTAATAATTTGTCTTCTGTGTAAGATTATTGATAAAAATAGTGGTAAGCAATGAGCTTCAATCAACTGTTTACGATTAGGAAAGTTTACTTCCTAAGTAACTGTTTTTGCTGCGCTGCCATTCAACGCACAATCTAATAAGCGGTTTGGTAAGTTTCAAAACTCTACAAGACGATATTGCGAAAAGCATGCGAAGTGACTGACGAATGGCATGGCCAATAATGAACGCTGCATATAAAACCTGTAGTGAACTTTTATTTATTTAGATAATCCTCAAATACGGTTTTCCACTTTTATCTACCGATTATGATGAACGTAAATAATTCCACTGAACTTTCGAAAGTCTACTCAGTTGTCTCTACTTCCGGCGGCCGGAACCGCTGTTTCGCACGATCAGCACCTTTGCGCTGAGTCTTGTGCAACATGAGAGTGTACTATCGTCTCACTTGATTAGTAACTACCCTTACCCAATAACTATAAGTGCTGTATGACAATTGAAAACTAGAAAACTTGTCGAATCAGTCCAAAGTCGAATCATCCGGTACACCGAGCCTGGATTCCACTATTGCTGGCCAGTCGCTAGACACCTGGCAATAAAATGCTTTGAAAAATATGCTGTTAACCAGCCATGGTTTAGAACAAGGACACTGAGCTGTGTAGCTCTCTGAATGCACAGATGCTAACAGTAAATAATAAATATTACGGTGATCTGCCGTCAGCTACACGGCGGTTATTCTGGACACAATCTAGCTGAGTTATTCAGAAGCCCGGGTCATACGAGCACTTGGAAGATTAAACAAGTCGAACGTTTGGACTGTAATCCTCTCACGAAAACTTAATTAAATGAACACAGCAAGTTCGTTGCGGACTTTAATTTCAAAAGTTTCCATTCGTCATTAACCTATGGTTTGCTACCTCCGGAGCAACGGGGTTTCTCACGCACTCTTAATGGTACATGTCTCAAACGTGGTAGCAAATTTATCTCATTTAGAGAAACTTTCAAGTCGGAAGTGAAACGTTCACAGTGACTAGACATACGGACTATTTTGAAGTCGTCTCAGTGTGAAAGTATCAGCTGCTCACTACTATACTGCAATTGACCATACTGCATCTTTCTTCGTGTTTCCATTCACAAAGAGTGTAACTGACGACAACGTTCTGCGCATAATAACACCCGACAATGTTAACATTCAGAATATACGCAAACAGAGTTGACATACGATCAAGTTAGCTTTTATTATAGCGTTTCATAATGTTTACCGCTAAACTGACAAACCAGAAGCGGTTTCGTTCCCGACGGACATCGTCAGATAGACAAGGTCTGTATAAAGTATCAAAATAGCAACTTTTCGCGTTAGTAGCTATGGTCATTTTTATGTCGATCATCAGTCTCATGATCATCGCATAAAGGCGTTTAAGAACGGTTGATTTGTATCACACTGTCTTAGTGGATGGTCACGGCCCTTCCAGCAAATGAGGCATGTCTAAAACTATTCATGAAATGGATACCACTAAACCAACCAAAATTCCTTGAAAACCTGAACGTATTTACAAACTGTCAAACGACCTACGAGTTTTCTAGAGTACTGCAGAAGATTTCCAACAAGCGATTGCATTTGATAGATTCCAAATTTTTTATTCCATTTCTCAATGTATCCAGGACCAATTCCCGTCGTCTCGATTTGATGTTCTTATCCAAATGCTTCTTCTCAAATATGAAAACGGAACAAATCTTGAGAAAAAAGAAAGATAGACATTTTTGTACACAGACGAAATGTATGAAGAATTTTAACTGTTAATTTGAAGGGTGTCATATTGACTTTAACTGTACACTTACATACTGAGCTTGGTAAGGACCTACGTTAATATTGGGTCAAACACAAACAAAACTTTTGTGCGCTTATCAGTTGAGATCTAAAAGTACACTCATCTCCGGACTGTTGACGGCATCTACTTTTACAGGTAAGTTGAAACGAATGTGGCTCATACTTCTCTTTTGACACTGTTCATGCTGAGTGTCATCTTAGGATTTATCGCATGTTACTCAAATGTAAGTGTTGTAAGTCATGCTATCAGTTTGCCTGCAGTCTTCCGTTTCTTTACATACGACAAACTAAATTGTTACTTACTTACCAATAACCAGAGACAACCTTTAGACTTCCATAGCGTTTGATGCTCCGGCAAGATTTGCAAAAATTAGTGCTATTATCGTTGAAATACATTGAAAACATTACAGGTTTCTTTAAGCATTACCTTAAAGTATAATGTACTGAGGCATTACAAAGCCTATCCACAAACACACGGACGGACTCAGATGATGTGCCTTATTCGACAAAGGTATAGCTGTGAAAACGTATAATGTTGTGACCCATTTGAGTTTCGTTGATAGACCAAGTACAAACCAAACGACCTGAAAAACCAACACTTAAAATCCGGAAAAAGTACGACGTAAACATTACAAATCATGCATTAGGTTGGTATTGTTACGTACAGAACAGTTTTCAACATCACATTATTATTAATGTAAATGTGACTTCAAAAATTAGCTTGTAAAGTGTAGATATTCCATACTCTAATCCTATTATGTAATACTATTCTAAACGATCTGTCTAGATATGCTAATGCAGCACGTGAAATTTGTTTCCGCTCAATCCTTGTAATGGTTTTATTCTACAGTGCGTGGTTCCTACCCGAAAGAAACAGTATAAAATACATTGAGCCATCTCCAAAGGAATATGACTTTGCTCAACCTTGAATGCTGCACTGGTTAATAAATCTTGTGAATCTCAAATTTGACAATAAAATGTTTTATTTCGATTAAACCAAATTTGATACACGAATGAACAAGTTCGTTTATTTATGCCGACAACGTATGGATACCACTTAGAACGTCGCCTGAAGACCAACATTTATAAATAAGTCCTACTGAATGCTGAACATCAGTTTATTTAACGAGCGTGGGAATAAAGCTATGGAGTTGAGCCCACTGGTTTTGAGATCTGTTTACATATGCTCAGGTTGGTGACCGACCTGGATAAACAGCTTAACTGACTTGTCATCGTCGACCAAGATCGTTAAATCGGTTATTACAAGTATACAAAATACAAGGTTGGAACAATTCGATAACGTCAGTAATAGTGAGGAAAGATCTGAAATGAACGCAAGCAGGGCGGTGTCAGTTCTTCAAGTGCGCAAAATATACTGACAAATTATTATGTTTAATACATTATCATGTTCTTGCAGAAAGAAAGAACTTTTACCGGCCCCCTAAATGTTACCCCCTAGAAACGAAGACACAATACATTACAAGAACGTGTCCCATTAGAATAATTGGAAAACGGGATTCAGTTTGAGTCACCGCCAAGACTTATCGGTTACAGTCTCATATTCGTAAATTTAATTAAACATCAGACATAAAAAGAAAATGGCATTTGCTTTATATCAAAACAGAGTGCTTATTACTTAACGGTTGTATCAGTAGTGTTCAGCATATTCAATGGATTCTGAAGAAGGGTCCTAATCATTCGTTCATTGACTAACACTACCATGTCAGCTTATGTCACCTCTGGAAATGATGGGGAACTGTAGCAGTAAACACAAACTAACACAGGTGAGTTTGCAGATAAGACAACTCGACCGTGCTAGTGTGAACGTGGTCAACTTGGTCACACTTTCTGAATTCAGCATCGCGTCTTTGTCAGGATAAGGATGAATGTTGAAATCTAACACAATGAAAAATCAATTCCCTAAGGTATTTTTTCAACGGGAGTTGGCTGAAACAACTGTCTAAATGAAAAGACCATAGTAAAGTATGAAGGATACTTGGTTAATAATAACCAAGTCTCAAACAGTTACCCGAAATAGTCGATAATTTTTAAAACACGCGGGGTTTATCATCTTTCTCGCAATTTAACTTTTAGTTACACTCAGCTAAATGTACGTCTAACGATGTGAAGAATTACTAACTAATCACACCATTAAAGCAAGGTCGTGGCCGAGGGTTTGTATAAGATTATTCGGTCATGTTTAGTGTGATTTCACTGGCACTGTGAATAACACACTAGTCCCACAGTCAAGGCCAAATGATTGTATGTATCCATTTAGAAGAATTTATGCATTATTGTTCTCTTATGAGTGCCAAACTCCAGTCTTTTGAAATGGGTTAGCAGAAGGGCTTGCCCAATTGCTAACGCTGTGATCAAATATCGTCGGTGTTTCCCGTAGAATAATATCAATCTCAGAACGTCTATCAATAGATGAAATTTATCATAGGAGACGATTTTTCAGTAAAAAGTTCTTCATCTTTAACTGCTATTAGGCAGTTCATTAGACCATCTGGAATATGTTTCCGCTGGGAACTCCGTGGTAATTACCCAAGCACTTCAAATATATCTGCAGACATTAACACCACATTACACATACAGATCGTTCAGGTTTATCAGTGAAAAAAACAGTATATATACGTCCATACCAAATCTCTCCTCAGTAAAGGAATAAACAACATAAGTATGTTCAGCAAAACCTGTTCCGGGAGAAAACCAACATTGCACAATAAAAATTAGAAGGTGAGATCATGATTCCTTTATTTGATCGAACTTTAATTGCAATAGAAACGAAGACATCGTTAACTCAAAAGCCGGCCGATGCCATAAACAGATGTTACCTTTATTCCTCCTAGACCAAATAATACAATGCATGTAGCATACTGTCCAAAATGAGTCATTATGGGATGTTGGCTAGTCAATACTAACTGTTTCTACACTATAGTAGTCTTTCCAAAGTTTTAAGTAAACTATCTTGAGGAACGCATCGTTTTAAACCATTCGCCTCAGTACTACATAAGGTACTTACCGGCTGACATATATTACTATCGCAAATGTAAACGGTGGTATTTTACTACATAACAAAATGGATCATTATAGAATGTTGGCATGAGATCAGAGTTACTGATGATCATTATTGTTGAGAAAGAATAACTCCAAAATTGTTCTGATAAATTCCATCAAAAATCTTAAACGTGCGTTCCGCGAAAGTAAGACAATACTTATTCATCAGTAAACACATGCGGGTGGGTGATTAAATCAGCAGACGTAACATAAAACGAAGCATCTCTGTCACGGTTGAAAGGCTTCCAGCAAATCTATTAACTGTTCGTCTATGCATTGTTCTGAATTATGGATTCGTAGTCGATCTTGAGCATATCCCCACTAATAGCAAACTGTGCATTCAAAAGATATCAAGTGGTTTTTTCCGTCTGATCAAACTTGAGACATGCCAGCGAAACGTATTCGATGTATCCGAAATAACGTCAGTTCTAAGGTTAAAATTTTATTATTTCCGACTGCTCCAGGGAGGTCGCCGAGATTGGTTTATTTTTCATCTGCAGCGTTTTTGGATAGAAAGATTTATTTGACAACATGGCGTCTGTGACATCCAAAATCGCGCAAGTCAGTTAAGTGAAAACTGTGGACTGTGCCGCCAAAAAAGTATTTCGACCGCCCGGTTGAAAAAGCTCCTGAAGTCCAATCGTCTCAATAATGACGTGTTATTGACAAACATGTACCTCAGTTGAGAAGTTTATTACTTGTTCATCACAGCATAACATATTTAATGCAGTGGAAATTGCTGCCGCTCATTTAGTTTCGTTGTAAACCTATCTGACAGGACAGTGTCAAAAACAGGACACCGTGTTCAAGGAAAGGTTTTGAATTATGCCATGTGTACACTCAGGTTAAAAGCTAGAGAGTTTGGTTGAAGGATTCAGCAAGTGCCTTTTAAATTATCACTAGATCACGCCCAGAATTTGTATTCGCACCAAGTCATTGTACTCGGGTAACGGCACTTCATTGTCAAAAAAGAAACGGTAGGAATGAATCAACAATTTGGAACAACTGGTTCCCATGAACAGTTTGAACAAAGCAGTTAGAACACGAACACTGGTAGATGCAGGCATTTCGTATTGACTCGTCAGTACCAAATTCAGAATAACACGGGTGCGTTTTTTGTAGCAAACAACTAGAGGGGTGGATAGTCAATACGCGGGTTAGGATAGGTCATTAAGTCCAGGGAAGGGTCGAGTTCACGAACAGTTGTTTCTGAACACAGAGAGCTGGCTTGAGTCGGTTGATTGCGATTGCTTAGGCAAACCGTAAGAATCTTGAGTTTGAATGAGGCATCAGGATTCTGAATGCACAAGATAGATCGATAGCGTGACCAGTAGTCAGGATGTGTCCAGCGACTGAGTAAGCTGGCTGTTTGCGCGTTTCAACAAAATTGCCGTACTCCGGTAACACGGACTTCTACACCCATTTAGATAGATGTTCCTTCATTCTGGAGTTCGGGCATCTCTCGGTTCTGCCTATGTAACTTTCCCCACAGTTACATACAAATTGGTAAAAAAAATGTGAAGTGGCACCGATAGGCTGATCTCCTTTGATTGAAGGCACCGGTAACTTCAGAGTCCGAGCAATTACACGGAGTTCAGCTGCATTGAAAGTTCGCTTAATCGAATTCCTTAACCGTTGCGTTGTTTGGTGCATGATATAATCACCCTTAGAAGGCAGCTCTATGTAGACCTTCTTTTTCTTTACAGTGACCACCTATTCGGATGGTACTTTTTGTCTGTTGTGCCTATCTATAAACATTCTGGGGTAACCATTTGACTGTAGGACAGAAGTAATCAGATCTAGTTCTTATCCGTCGTCGAAAGCTTGACACTTTGCTGTCATATAATTTTTACATTTTTCTACTGGAAAATCATCGATCGTACAAAGAGGACCTATATCAGTCGGTTGCGAAAATCATGTACAAAGCAAGGTTGGGAACCAAATCGGCCGGATCCTAGTAAGTACGTACTGAACTGTTCTTCAGCGCAATTGAATTTACTGCAACCGGACGCGTTAGCTTTAGGTTTTGATTATAAAATACCATCACATAGGCCTGATCGCATTTGTATTGAAGCTCAGTTTGAGGGTGTTATCGATCAATTAGCCGATCTTCGACCAACTAGTGCTGACAACCTAGTTCGGTTAAAGACTAAGTTCACTGATATAGCTTATAAGTTTATCACGATTCCGAGTAATAGCCGGTGTGCAATCACGAGGCAACACGTGCAATCGTTAAGAGAGTTTATAGATAGGCACAACAGACAAAAAGTACCATCCGAATAGGTGGTCACTGTAAAGAAAAAGAAGGTCTACATAGAGCTGCCTTCTAAGGGTGATTATATCATGCACCAAACAACGCAACGGTTAAGGAATTCGATTAAGCGAACTTTCAATGCAGCTGAACTCCGTGTAATTGCTCGGACTCTGAAGTTACCGGTGCCTTCAATCAAAGGAGATCAGCCTATCGGTGCCACTTCACTTTTTTTTTACCAATTTGTATGTAACTGTGGGGAAAGTTACATAGGCAGAACCGAGAGATGCCCGAACTCCAGAATGAAGGAACATCTATCTAAATGGGTGTAGAAGTCCGTGTTACCGGAGTACGGCAATTTTGTTGAAACGCGCAAACAGCCAGCTTACTCAGTCGCTGGACACATCCTGACTACTGGTCACGCTATCGATCTATCTTGTGCATTCAGAATCCTGATGCCTCATTCAAACTCAAGATTCTTACGGTTTGCCTAAGCAATCGCAATCAACCGACTCAAGCCAGCTCTCTGTGTTCAGAAACAACTGTTCGTGAACTCGACCCTTCCCTGGACTTAATGACCTATCCTAACCCGCGTATTGACTATCCACCCCTCTAGTTGTTTGCTACAAAAAACGCACCCGTGTTATTCTGAATTTGGTACTGACGAGTCAATACGAAATGCCTGCATCTACCAGTGTTCGTGTTCTAACTGCTTTGTTCAAATCACCAATTGCTTGTCACTGGTTCTGAAATTGGAAAGGATGATCTTGCAAAGCTTTATTGTTGTTCCGTCATGAGCAAACTACCACAAAGTTGACTACATTTCACTCAAGGGAAAGATCACATAGTGATATGTAAACTGTCGTAGAACGAACGGGACAGATTCACCTGATTTTATTGTGAGTGACTTTAGTGAGCAATTATCAATATCCACACTATACACTTGCTTTAAAGCCTCAGTTGGTATGTACCCTCTAATATAAAGCTATTCTTTTTGTTACAACATTTGGATTACCAACTCTTACTAGACCAGTTACGTCAACAATGACAATAAACAAGTGTGAAAGCCGTATGACGGAAGGATCTTTTGAAGCTGATGACTAATGTTTCAACAAACACTCAAATTTTATTCCGATGAAATTCCACCGTAATAAAAACAACCTATTTTACTCGAGTAAAATTTAGTAAACACTCTGTGGGAACTGGACTCAAGACCTTCATTTTTTAGTGTCTTATGTTGTTCCCCTAACGGTGGTGAGATGGCACTCAGTCGCTTGTCGGATGTCGTCTGAACGCCTTTCTGTTTTGAATTTAAGTAATTTTGCTATGCTTGGCGTTTACTTTGAAATGAAGCGTGGAGTTTTGGTTACGTTATTAGTTAGGCTTCCCCTCAGACGTAACTGAGCTGTTGAAATGCCGCAGTGCGGCGAGACTCCTCCGAAGAGTTCCGAAACGAAACAAATAACACGGTCAAGGTACATAAAAGAATGAATACTTAAATTGACCTCTGGGATCAGCGAAACTGTGGGGGACGGGCCGTCATGTGTCACACATTTCACTGTAAGCATCATTCCGTAATGCTTGGGCAGGTCATAGTATTCAAGGTCAAAGTGTTTCTGAATTTTGGCGTTCATTCAATTTTGTGCAGTGTCGATGTGGACTAAGTGCAGTCAGTTTTCACAAGTTGTTGGCAGATACTTGTTAAAATGTGTGCACGTTGTATACACCACAAGGTAATTGCCGGTAAGCATAAATTACGTTCGTGCGTAACATATTTCAGTAAACATGACATTTTTTTCAGTCAGATAGTCTTATACTTTTTAATCGAACGTTTACGTCCACAGTTCAAGCAGAATTTTCCTCAGCTTTGCTTATTGAATTCATTTGATCTGCTGTGCTAAGATCGTTGCTTTCAGGTAGCTGAAATAACCGGTTCGATTAACTTGTATCTTTGCAAACCATTTGCCGGATGGAATGATAACAGTCAGTTCAGAAGTACTCGTTATATTCTTGAAGTATCTGACTACCACAGCTATTTTTACCTATTCATTCAAAAGAACAGCCTTTAATGGCTGACACATCTGTACACCCTCGTATTTAGCATGAAATGCTAGGTTATTAGGTTTATCTTTTGACGGATATCCAGCAGATCACTTGAATGTGAGCTAGGGTCATGATTTGCGTTCTAAAGCTCCTTTCAGTTTTCACCTCTTAACAATTGTTCAAATCGAATCAATATTTAACCCATTCCCAATGTGTTAACTGAGTACAAATTTTGATCGGAAAAATGTTGCCTCTTCTGCAATCCACGTTTAAGCGGTCCTTTCCTCACTGTCTCCGTAGACCTAATTGTGAAAAGTCAGGACTTCGACTGGATTCAAACCAGCGACAGAAACATCATGCCTCAGCGCGGCAAGCGCTCTACCAACTGAGCTACGAAGCCACGCCAGGAGCTCGGAAATTTCCTATTTGCACTCGGTTACCCACCCGTCCCACTATGTCATATGGGATCTACCAATTGATCCAGGGGATCGACTGCCCTAGCAATATTTCTCGAACGGTTCACGCTGGAATCCACCAACGCCACTTTTGAGCTTAGAAATTCTATTACTAATACGTAGTGTGGCAGATTTATGACTTCAGATGAGACCCCATTGTGAAAAGTCAGGGCTTCGGCTGGATTTGAACCAGCGACAGAAACACCATGTCTCGACTTATTAGTAAAACACTAGGTTAGTTGTCTGAAAGACAATCAACCATTGCCTAGTAGTAAGACCCATCCAACTTGGAACGGTCCATCAGAAACTGCCATTATACGAACATCATTAGATGATTTCAAGCCAGAAAGTATACCCTTCATCATTGATGTTATTCAGGATCTTCGGACGGCGTAGTCACATGAGAGAATTTGAATTGGTTCAAGAAGTATAACGCTACTATTTTTCTTTCACTGTCATAGGATAAGTAGTTTGGCAATTTGGTAATGCATTCATAATCTAACCGCAAAACGGTTGAACCTCGGCTGAGCCAGTATCTTAGTTCACGTTTCAAGTTTCCAAGCTTCTTGCATGGTTTGGTATCTCAGTCTGTCGAACTGACCGAGTTTGGTCAAACTGCTCTTGTAGGCGGTTCAAATTCAGATGAGCCGAAATTTTACTAACCTGATCTCCTCCGAAGTATTGTTTTGCTGAAGTGTTACACTTCCATGTTCAACGTATGCCAACCTCATATCTGCTTACTTTTCTTTCTACACTGACTACATGTATCGTCGTCTAACCGAAAAACAACAGAATATTTGACTTTCACTAACCAGCAAACTGCAGTCGATTGCAGCAAGGGTGAGTTATAATAAGTAGGCTGGTTTTGTAAGACCGAAGGCTGATGAGTTATCCTTAAGAATCCTAAAAAATAAACTGTTAGTGTACAAACTTCTAATCGTAACTTATTATGTTATTCTTTATCAGATATTTTGATGTAAATGGTAAGTGGCGGTTAAGCAACAGCTGTGCTTTCATAGTTAATGTATTACATGCTAATCCGGAATAAAATGCGAGGATCACATAGTTTTGATAGTGATCAGATTATTTATTCAATTGAACTGTTCTCCACTTAAAATTTATTAGTGAAAATTGCTGTCGAAAACTTATTCTACAGATGTGTGTAATGGCATTGTAAAAGCGCATCAGTTAAGGCAGCAGGCCCTTCTAGAACCATGCACATTAAATTAATTTCGATCATTTATAACAAAGCTTTTTATTTACGTGCAGCTTAGTTACTAAATGCCCACATCAAAATAACTGATTATTGCTCATCTAAGAGCTACCAGATTGTGGGGTATGTCTGTTTCTCGGAAGCAGGAGAGACCTGATGGTTTTTGCAAGTATAATCGGCAACTCACAGTCTTGCTTGGAGACCAACACTGCTGATAATGACGCATTCTTGGATAAGCATTGGCAACCAAAACGCCAGTAAGAAATTGGATTGAGACCAACATGACTCTTGCTGCATTAATCCAAACAACTTCGTTCTTAAGAAACTTAGTAAACGTGGAAACTCCGAGAAAATATCCCTGAGTTGTTTCAATCATTTCAATAGAATTTTTGACCAAGCGAAAGTTGTAACTAAAACCGGATGATTCATGCTTCTGTTGTGTGCACGACATCGGCTTTTGAATATGTTGGCATAAAATACTTTTCGATTCCTAACAAGCTGCTTCAAGATAACCCACGTCACGTTTGAGAATTATCTAAACCAGATAAGTCTAAAGAAACTGTGTAATTTACTAGTACCTCACTCGAAACTTTATAGCCACACACATTATGAGTACAGCTTTCAAGGTAAAAATTCTGATTGAAATCGCTAAATGGCCTCGATTTAAATTTTGTTTTCATAGTTGATGTAACATACATGATTATTTCTAGTCTTTACATCATAATAGACATGTCTGTTCTTTTCAAAAGAGTAGTTCATTCGTCTTCTCAAAAACTAACCTTGAGTTTACGCTGTTCAAATATTTATCTGTGTAAACTTGTCTGCTGAAACTTTGGTTTTAAAATTCACCATTGTTGCATCTTCATTTCCTATTTTCCCAAAATAATGTATAGACATGTCAAACCCTCCTGAGATTTGTTCATGAACCGTACAATTGCCACTCTAGTAACTCCGAATTGAGGGATTTATTCGTGATTGTTGCACGTTACCGTCGTATAAATTCAGCAGAATAACAGAAAGAGAACGGTGCGAAAATATTCTTGTGAAAACTTACACAAAATCTGCTTTACTTGCCCGCCTGAATACACAGTTCCAGACAGTTTTCGGAGACAAGTGACAAAAAGACGCATTTCATTAATCTTAGCTAGACATCCCTATCTAAACAAAATATCTACCTTTCGATATCAATTCTCTCTATCGCAAAAATACATAGTTTTTTGTCAGCAGGACAAACTGGCGCTGTAAGAGGAATAAAAACAGCTCAAAAGACTAAACCTATCAGTTTTATAGCCCTTCTAATATCGTGGATTCGATTATTGAAGTACATCCGATCGCAAACTCCAGCCACGTACCTTCAAGTCAATTTGGGTGAAGTGTTACACGTTCGTCGCATAATGTAAACAATATTTCGGGTTATATGGCTAATACCACTTCGTGAACTAGGTTCATTACTATATGCCTACCTGATCACTCAGTTGGCAGTGAGTTTTAAGTACAATCTTGAATTGGTGCCTGCAAACGTCCTTCTATGTTTCATATCGTCCAATCTTGTTTTGTTATACGAATACGTTCCACGTTATCATATAGTTATGGGAGAAATAAAAAATACTTCGAAAAGAAATACGGCCTAACACACTCCGAACAATGCTACTGGAATCCCTCAAAGAAACCAGCATATTGTGTTACAATATACACATGAAATACAATGCAGTTTATTACTCACTTGTCCCGTCTTGATTAGTTTGGCATCATGAACTCGCCAAACCAAATCCGGTCCTGCATGACCTACAGCTCTATCAATGTTGGCTAGTTGAGCAGCGGGGTTTTGTACTTCCTGGTTAGGACACTGGCTGTTTCGGCGTAAACTCAGACGTGACATCGACTTGCCGGGCGAATGTGCTTTGAGATGCCGGTTACACAATTTGTGAGGTAGAAGTCTGAGTGATTTTCGTTGTACCAGCTGTTGATATCGTTCTCGTTAAATAGCGCCGAAAGGTTTGTTTATACTCACTCTTTCATCGATATCCAGTATCAGTTGAATCAACTGCAGCAAATAGATAGGAAATGAAAACGTTTCATGTAAGAGCGGTGTACAACACGTTGTAACTTGATAAAAAGATATGGTTGTCAGTTGATTCATTGTCACAAACACACACGACGAAGTAGCGTGCACTCCGTTTGTTTTATACACACGCGAGTGGTATGGGATACTTCTGTGAATAATGCTTTCTTCTCATGAAGTGATCCAGTCGTTTGTGTATTATTGCAGTCACACTTTTATGAGACAACTGCTTTGACGACTGCTTTTGTGAACGGCGAATCCTTTGAGTGAGGAAGCTGCGGTTATTTATGAGTGGTGTTCAATCTGTGTAGCAATACGCTCATATTTAATAAAACCGAATTTACGTTACTAACATTCTAACAAGAGTAAGATGTGGAAAGTTTCAGAAGAAAATGAGTTAATTTAATAAAACATATGGCGAAAGTAACGAATCTACCACCGCACATCCATTGGCAGCCATCTACAGACTGTTTGTCATTCGCTCATTAAAACATGCATCCGACCTTGTACCACATAAGTCCTTCGGTTCAATTCGTTCTTTGTGGCCTTTCGCATGGGATCAAAATACCACAAGGCCAATCCTTTCCATGACAATTTATTTGTGTGGATCAATCAGTGCTTCATAAAATGCTTGAAAATCCCCAGGGTAGTCATCAAAAAAAGATGTAGTGAACAAGCTCGTTTTCGGTTACTCACCATCAGGCCAATTACATAACACTTATATGTAACGGAGTTGTCAGGATGAAACAAAAAAAACAATTAACAGATTCACGTGAGGTAAAACACTTCGTGAGCAACAAGGAGACAAAGTTTTGATACGATTACGTCAATTCCACCAGTTGCGTGCTTGCATGTACTATGCGGAATTCCAGCCGACAGCGCAGTGGCTACTTTGACTTCACGTCCCATGCACTTCTATTCAATTCTATCTATTTTTCGAATGTGTTTCCACCACCTATTTACACATCTCTCGCAAAGCTGATTTTTCTTGGCAATAGCACTTTTCGTCGCCTTCCTTGTTCATGGGTCGGTTGCTGGCGCAATGACAAGTTTAACCAGTGGCGTTTGGATATTCATATGAAACCCGAAATAATCACACCTCCGACGTTTCTGATTTCAAAATGCCACTGCCCGATATATTTCTAGGAGTTTCAAACACAATAAATTTATGTTTTTGACATTCCATTACGAAACATTCTAACGTCAATCTCGACAAAAGTGTTTTCACTTCGAAAAACTTAATCTCAGTGTCGTCTGTTGAGGAATTTTTTCTCCAATCCCCATCAGGTACCATAAATAGCGTTCCGCGTGGTCTGACAATGGTTGTACGTGTGGTTGAACTGCGGTTACGCTATCAGTGTTTCAATCTTCATCCACTTAAGGGGTATAATAACATGTTAGTGCATCTTTGTATATCTTAATGCGCTTTTAAGCAACAAATTTATATCGCTCTTCTACGAGGTCAGTTGGTGGCCGTCCGTTTTGAAGGTTACTCATTTGACGGCGGGCTTCAATTCAGAACCTCTTTCACCTATGTTCTTTAAACCCAAATCCAGTTCCTCGGAAGTTAGCGCCGCACCGCCTCCGAAATTGCCACCCTTACTGAGTACAAACACTGTCATCTAAGTGATTTTCTATCTTAAACAACAGCGACCGTTGATCCACTACGCTTTCCCGAAATGTATCACAATTGTCCTAATATATTACCGCATATATTTTTCTCAGATGGCACACATTCAAAAATTCAGATCGTTTCTCTTAAAGCTGGGCTGCCATGAGTTTCAAACTTGCCGTGCTCAGAGTTGATGTGATGTGTAAATGAGTGGAACCATAACAGGGTTGTAACTATTTTTGTAACTTTCAACTACTTTCAGCAAACGAAGGTATTTATAAAATCGTCAGTGTGGTAATTGTAGGTGATGTCAGTTGATGGTATTTCAGAATTAACATTCTGTGGCTTAATGTTGTCGCATTATTCGCAAAATATCCTGTCACAGGATATTTCCACTCAACTCTAATCAGTTTACTGTCCCTCAGTTATAAGCGTCAATATTCTACAACCAGGAAATATAAATTTTTCTGGATCCGGAAGAAATTATCTGCACTTTAACAGGGTGTAACTTCGTGTGTGAGTAATCTACAAATGTTATTCAAGAATACATCACTGAGTGGACTGTGATTCACTAGGATCCGATAAATTATACCAAATTTTAGTAATGGACACAAAAGTAATATTTATCTCCAACTTCTCAAAAACTACTTGAATAAAAGCTCATTTATGCTTTTGTATAAAATGTACATCCTATGGTGTTGAATTTTACAGATTCTGCAATAACAACTACGGATGGATGAGTACCTCTAAAAATATAAACTTGATTTCCAGAAAATATCGGTTATTAATTCGAATCCACGTTTACCCCACCGCAGGCTAGAGATTGTTACCAATGATGACTACACTTAAGATAAACCATAGATTAATGAATCTTTTTGGACACCTTTTACTCTGGTGAGTTTTAACTTTTAAATGTCAACGAATAGGAAATTCTAGTTATATTGAAGTGCATTGAAACTTTCAATGTTTCGATTATCGATAAGTCGAAGAAAAAAAATTACTCCACAAATTTCAATTGTCCCCAGTAATTTCTGCACGATTTCGCTACTCTAGTTCGGGATGAAAAATTACATTTGAGTAAAATCGGAAGAAAAGACCCAATCATTGAAACGTTGTGTTTCACAGTAAAAGTAAACCCTGATGTCTGACATCTTTAAAAATATCTGATTTTGGGATCACTTTATAACTCTTGTCAGGCTGATCAAAATGATGTGCAGCATTCAGGTGTGGTGAACAGTCTAGTCGGCATGTTCAGCCTAATCTCCAAATCACAACGGGGGGAGTTCAATATCTCGTTTGATTAAGGTGATGGACTGTTGAATAGTGCTTTCTTAAGAACCTAGCAGCAAGTCCGGTTATATTGCACGTCGTTCATTGATAAATACCAAATGGACAGATACGTTATTCTACACGATGTAAATATCATTTGGCCCTTAACAATTGATTAACTAAGTGGAAACTGTTGATAACCACAAAGGGAGTTCACATGATTTAATGATTGCTAATTATCACTGCTACCATTTTGGTATAAATTGACTGCTGGCTGTAGGACGAACATTCTGAGCTTGGTCATAATTAGAATTGGATTAAATCAGGAGAATAATTGTCAAAACCAAGTGGAACTTAATGCTTATTCAGGCCTCATATGTTACACTTCAAAATTCGCAAAATTTGCTTCGATAAATGTGAGTAAACTTCAGCTGGATATATACATCAGACTCAAAACTAAACTTTATCTCCAAAAATAACTGAAAATCGCCGTATAAATCATGTGTATCAGTTTAGCTTTCTGCAAACGTAACGTTTTTCGGTAAACTCTCATCTTAGGCTAATATAATTACATATTAAATGAAGCAAAAGTTAGAGAAGTTATTGGTCGAAACTATTACAAGAGCAAGACGATTCAGTGGAACGCTGATACTTGATTTGATATATATAATTATGCCAGCCTCTGATGAGAATTTAGCGAAGACATCCCCAAAAATACTGTACGAATCCATAAATAAAATAATTGTTAATTAATCAAATGTAAAACGTTAAACCACGTCTAATGTGCAGTCGCGTGGAATGGGTTGCATCACAAGACGCTTATCGCATGGATAACTATTAACGGTACTGGGACTTAGCAGATCCCCAACACTACTGTGATAGTAACTGCATCCTATCCTCTTCATAGGAACACAGCTGGGTCATGCCAACTGACAACTTGGTTGCCAGTCTTCATAAGCTGGGCATCAGTTCCGACTGGACGAATTATTCCGCGGTAAGCACTCCGGAGGTGAGGGACAGTGATTATAAAGGCCATGAAAGTAAACTGAAAGACCGTAAAAAATATGCAACAACCGATGTCCTGTGGCACCAAATCATTCAGCTTCTTTGTAAAGTATCCACAAACTGTTAACATTTACCGTCGTTTTATATCAACTACTGGAATGTTTGCAACTAAACGTATGGTCAATGCAAACAGGCAGTTCACAATCCTTAGCTTCATTGACTAAGTAGAAAAAGCTGGATTTATTCATCAGGAACGACAGTCGATGAAGTCAACTATGAAGTCAAATAATTTCAGGTGATGAATCGACTACCAAGATATGAGTCAGTGTTGCAGGTTTCGGAACCAGCTTAGTACAATCAACCTTGCAATGTTTAAGGTGCTTGTGCATATCTTTGGTGAAAATAATGGGTTTGTCTGTGTCTATGACGGGTAATTTATAAGAAAGTGATAGTCCGTCAAGACTGAACGGCTGCATATTCCACGAGGAGTGTTCGGAGATCTTGGAGGATAATTTAACCCCAACAGTAAGCAAACGTTTCACTGGCAACCACAGGGTTAGTGTATCATACAAACTAACCTGCTTACAGCAAAGGAATACAAGAGGCAACCGTTTAGTTCACTCGGTCCAACTGAAGTCGAATGCATCTTGGAAAGGTTGGGACTGCATCTTTCAGCTGTCCTGCTTTCTTTTTCAATAGGCTTCAATTGATTGACCGTTTATGCTTAGTTCCGAGGTTAGCATGCATTCAGCATGGCCCCAGGAGGGGCCGGAAAACGTTCTTGCGAATGATTGATCTCACTGACGACCAGCAAAGACGTGGAGTAAGTGTCCAACTTTCCTGCGTCACATAAACGCCATGCACATCGGGGAATTGAGCCCACTACCCGAGTCTGTGTAACAGTATTAGACCGCAATAAACTTTTCCAATAAACAACGCGGTAAAGATCAACAGAGTAACAGAAAGGTAGATGGACTGCTCTATTTAGCCGTTGTGCTTCACTGAACTCCAGCGAATGCTAATCTGTGCTATTGTAGATGAATGTTCTGCGATTGCTTAAACGTTTTACAAGTATCTATGGGATGTTAGTCCAGTTGTTGGCGTGTAAATTTTCCATGCGATCCAGCTGTCTATTAGTTATATGGTCGTGAGTGAAACCAAAGGTTTGTCTTAGACTGGTAACACACCGAGACCACGATGATTTCCACCGCAGTTTTATCTTGTACTTAACCTTTCAACACGACGTGGAAATATATTCTGGATATTTGTCATGAAGACGTACTAAAAAAATATGCCAGAAAGTGTTAGTGAGTTAATCAACAATCATGGTAACAACATGTACGGTTGACTGAAACGATCAACAATGGGGAATAATTGTATTGGTAGTTCTGTCTGTAACTTTTGGTATGCTCTTACCATTGCTAGAGACGAGTTTTTCAATTTAATCCTGCATCAGTTCTACTGTTCTTACCAACAATTGCACGCGATAGTTTGTTGCCCCATATAGGGGCTGTATAAACCAAGCAATTCAAGGGGAACGCCGTAAAACATTGCGAAACGTTAACGGAGTTAGTTGTTAAAACGAATTATATTTTACTACAGAACTGCTGTTGCGTACTCATTTTCTGTGTAATTGTATATAGCCACTCACATTTCGGCGTTGAATGGGGTTTGTGTGCTACCTTGTCGATGTTAATCGAAAGACACAGTTTTGTGATAAACAATTGGAGAAGGTTTTAGTTAAAAAATCTTCTAGTACTGTTGATAAATGGAAAAGACCCAACTGCGAAAATTCCGGGTGGGTAACTGGGTCCAAATTTGACACTTCTGAGCTTCTGGCTCGACCTCCTAGCTCAGCTGGCAGAGAATCTGCCAAGTTTGAACACGCTGTTTCTGTTGCTGGTTCGAATTCCACCGAAGTTCAGACTTCTCGCAATTGGGTCTCTTCTTACTTATCAGATCTGTAAAGCTACTTATCAGTTCGGCCTTCACTGGTTGGTAAGCTTCAGCTAGAACAAGAAGGCCGCTATAACCATCGGTTCACAAACGGCAAGTGGTAATTACAAAAGGTAATCTTAACTTGTTATATTTAGTTGGATATATCATAACACAGAAGACTTCAATGACTACAATAATCTGCTAAATTTGTAAACAATTTTAGTTTTCTTTCATATACGGATAATATCATTTTATAAGATTGTAGCATTGAAATGCTATGATGACCTGTGTTCATTCATCCATTACCAAAACAGGCTATAGGAATTACACATTTTAGACTACCCAATCAATTAAACATTCAATCCTCATCAGTGAACTATGATAATTTCAAACCTATCCAGTTCCTGTCATGCATTTAAAAACCACAGTTGTGCAGAAGTGTGCAGACTGGTAGATAAAATGTGCGCAATTTCTTAGGCCTGTTGCATAGAAATGGTGCATAATGGTAGGATTAAATCAATACAAAAAGAATACATGGATTAGTACACGTGGGAACTAAGAGAATATCTAGGGTGCATCGTGTGGGTGAGAAATGTCATGATGTGCTGGCTATTTTGTCAACTAGATATCCATACTACCAGTCTGAGTCAGACGCACGTCGGTCATAACAACAGCGTCTTCATAACTTTAAAGATTATACTTAACATTTTATAAAGAACACGGTGCAATAGTTATATTAATGAAACATTTCTAATCATTTAAGTTTGCTAACTTGGTTATAATGATTGACTTGGTTATTGTACCACTGACACACCTTTTGTGACGCTCGTGAACTCGTTGGGCTAAACACCTCGTCACGCAGCTAACTTAGTTGTTTCCATAGAAAGAATGTAAGAGACTGAGCAAATGCACGTTTAGTTACATATGAATAAACCTAACGCTGAACCACAACTAGAGTGAATACTTACTTTCACAATAGTAAACGTTTCAGTAACATCAGCAGCTAAAAAGAACTAAACCGCTTGCAATAATTTAAACATTAATTGCGTATGTTGATGAAGTGCTGGAGAAGGTTGAGGTGTGCAAAAGTGAATTTGTTCCTGTCAGAAACATTTCTCTCATAGTCAGCTTACTGGAATGATTGCCTGTAAACACTTGATATATCTCTTCGGACTTCATCCTGTTCAAAATTGTATTTAAGCATTTCTTCTCTGGATCTAGTGCATGTAACCTTTCTTACTACCATTTAGATTCGATCGTTTTATTCAGTTCATTTTTCGGTCATGCTTGGCAGTGTGTGATCCACTTACACAGATCCGTCATTGTGACCTTCTCTAGCATGATGAATTAGATATTCGGTCGACTTACATTTGGGTTGAGAAAAGAAACATTACCTTGTACATCCTCTGCTGTGGCGTAGGAAATTTTTTCAATTGACTTTCAAGTAAACAAACGGCGTTTATACTAAATGTATCACTTTTTGACAAGCAGGTTAAACCCTGTCCGTCCCTAACTTCTAGGCGCTCAAGTATATTTCAGTTTATCAATCAAAAACTGCTGAAGTATAATGTCCAATTTCGAAAGTGTAATCACAAGTGTTAATTCAAATGGGTAAAACGCATGGTGTTACAGTTTCGTCTTTAAAAACTAACATCAAATTGTTGGAAAATGTAATGCCGTCTGTGGCTACATCTAGCACAAGATGATGTATATCTGAATCCCGCAGATAGCACCTAGGTAGTGAATTGTCTGTGCGTTTATAACCCCCCGTTTTATGTAAACGAGAAACCTCTTCGACAATCTGTTGTGTGATAACGGGACTTCAATTGCTTCTGATACTGATAGAAATGAAAAACAGGTAATCATGTTCATCCAGTGATCCAGTGATGTATGTATGACGTCTCATGAGCACTTCTTGAAGTAAATTCGAGTTGTACTTGAACCCGTTTCACATCCGAATCCCTGAAGTACTATCACAATGTAACAAACTGACTAACCACATCCGCCCTGCTGAGTACTCACTGGATTGACTGATTGTTAAATGGAAACTTTATATGACCATCAGGTCTGTTTTTATGATTTCATCTCAACTACGCAAAAGTAGAAGTATCATTGTTTGTTCGTCCGACGAAGTTGTAAGATTATGTACATAAACGCAAAAGCAGCTATGTAGCGGCCTACTTTTACAGTACTGTCATTCTTCTCAGAAATTTAGCAACAAATAGTATTCACAAAAGACAAAGTGATCTTCGAAACCTGGAGGCTGAAAATCTTTCGGAACTATATTCGGATAAATACAATTATTCACAATGTGCCATAAAAAGCTGCGACAGACTTATACATCACACTACTGACTTTATTTCTCAATAGTTCAATGTAACGTTGCTCTACTGTTCTGCTCAAACAGTTTGATACATTGATTTCATCGAAGTGAGATCAGCAATTTAGGCTAGTGAGTACGAAATATTAGTTTTTCAATCGTTACAATGCGTTCGTGGGTTGCAACGCGCGGTTAGAACATTTTCCTACGAAGAACTGCAACATGTTTCCTGAATGGAGAAGGCAAAGTGCAAAAAAGGCGTTATGTTATCTGAATATAAGACTGACATTTTCATTACCCTTTAATACGTTTAGTTTCTAGCTATAAAGTAAGGCATAATTTTTTCTTCGAAGTTACCAGTAGATTCTAACGTTATGCATTCAACCCCTACAAACTAAATTTTCCTCATCACCGTAGCTGAATAAATGTACCGAATGGATTAAAGAAACATGAGTTTCAGTTCCTAACACAGAGTGTTATATCCACTGTTAGGTCGCCCAATTTTATACATGTATTTTCATATTATATATTAACGATACGTTGTGGTTCACTGTCGACTATGTGACTCCTCTTAAAACACGGGGTTCATGTCTCGTTTTCAGGCAGTCTCTGTTGCATTGAGTACTAACGGTACTACACACCATTTTATGACTATGATAAAACTACTAATCTTCCAGTTCACTTCTCCCCCAAAGTGCAATCGGATATTTACGAGCACTGTGTGACAGACTTAGGGAGTCTTTCGGCACTTTCTCTTAAGGTAAGCTTGCGATTATAGAATAATCAAAGCTCATAGATGTGTAGTTCGATTATTAATGTTTTTGCTGTATAATGTTAACCCAGCGAACACAAATTAAAGTTCTGGTCACATGAGGTCTGGAGAAGTGGGGACTATTTTACACGCAGACGATGGTAAATGCAGTCTTCGGTAAAGCGGTGATGTATACAATAATTATAAACCGCTTTGTATCAACGTAACAAACAGACATTGAGCAAGAGTTTCAGCACGAAAGCATCATTACGAGCTGAACCGACCGCCATCGTTTGTCAGGGCTAATTTTCCTACTTTTATTTACGGCTTGTTTTACGACCCGCTAGTTAACCAAACTCCAGTCTACAGCTTTCAGATTACTTGAGTTATTATTATTAATAATAATTTTGAACATTTTTTGAGGCAGGTAATGTTGAGAAATTATGATTTGACAGTACAAAAGGTATGCCACCTGAAATAAAGCTGACAATGTAGCTTCCACACTCTCCTAAGTGATGTCCACTTCTTGCTTCGTTTATCCATTATATTTAGGCGAGAGAAATTGAATTTAGTCATTATGCTCAATCTGGCTTCATAATGGTAATATATCGAGTACAAAGAATGAGCAAAATATTTTCTCTCAAGTGTAGAAAATGTCCAGCTATTTAAAAGTGATGTATGCTCGACCATTGTACAACCAGATAGAAACATTGATGAAAACGCTTGTTTACTAGGTCCTAATCTAATATGGTCTTTAATAAAGTCAAACTTAATTAATATCACAAAAGCATATGTGAAAGAGAACTGGACCAGATAGTTGTTACATAAGACAAAGGTACACTTTCAAGTTCAGAAGATAATGAAAATTTTATTCAATTTGTCATGGATCATCTATGAAGATGCCCATTGCATCTTTTATAAGGTTGAGATAAGGGACCTCTGCTGACCAGTTACGACAATTAACAAATTTACATAAAAATGTTACTATGTATTGAGATGAGTCAAATTTACACAGGTACAACCTTAAATGCTTGGGTTTCCGTTTTATATCTCAGTAGTAAAAGATGGAGGGCTCCCTTTGGCTGAATTCCAAAACGAGAATTACTTGTGATTGCTGTTTATTGTGCCAATCAGATCTACCGTTTATCAGTAACCTGAGGTTAATAATTTTAAAATGAACTCCACCATATAGTTCTTAACATAAATGAAGAGAACAGAAAGAAGTGCACTGAGAGATTGACAAATCAAATTGGGCCCTTTCGCCGGTATTGAAGAATTTTGTTGTTTGTACAAGTAATAGGGGCACCTGCAAATGATGTTTCAATAAACGGTGTGAAAACAACAACATATGGCAACCTTAATAAGGTCACTTGACCAAAGAAAACGATCACCAAACTATTCAGCTGAAAATAGTGATTCGTGGGGAACTGATTCGGGTACGGTATTGTACGAGTTCTGATATTGTGTTCATGCCAGTTGAGGCTAGTCGAACATTAATGACCAGATGTGTATACACGCACCTACTTCTTGCAGTGGTTCACAGAAGTCATTCTTCATTGAATTGTGTGCAGCAGACATACTATAGACCTATTGTATGATTTTATTTTACAATAAGGAAAGATTTTATAATGCTTTTAACAAATACTCTATCACATTCAACACGAAATTGCACTGATTTATCGGTATGCATTCATAAACTATACATTTTTGCCGACAAATACCGTTATTATAAAAAGAAAAAACTGAATTCAAACAAAGCGTGAGATTTGGGTCACATTTACGCAATAAGTTCAATGATAATTTTCTTAACTGTCCCACAGTGCAATTTTTGTTTACCTTCTCCACGTATCATTGGCCACCAGAATGTTGTAAATAATGTCCTGAAACAAAACCAATGTATTTTACCCAATAAAACGTAAAAACAATTACAATTTCTTGTTAGTTACATTAATCATTGTATTTCTACATTAGTGTTGACTTCCTAAAGCCCTTTGTGCGTTTAGTTAACAGTCCATCCGCATAGTTTCAACAAAAATCTGGTGTGTTGGTCTGTTTTTCAACCGGCAGTCAAGTTCACAAATGATTCTGCACGTAGCCCATATTGGTCGTCGCTGCTTACAGCCGATTCCTGTGTGACAAGTGATACGTTTTTCCAACATCTCACCAAATTTTCGTGTTGACAGATGGAAAAGTGTAATTCAGCATGACACAATGAACTTAGATTGGCAGACGTTTGCTTATATCTGCATATTCAGTATGGCAACTGGTAATCGAAACAGTTGAGTGAATACTGAGGTGAAAAGTTTGTGACCTATTGCTATAGAATTAACAGTGACATAACGGATGCTTTTGTATTTGTGATGCAACGTACATGTAAGAAGGCTTCTTTCGGGTTCCGTCGTTGCGACTGCTTAAACTGAAACAGAAAGCCACCAACCACATCATAACTGGTCGTTTTTTTTGTCACGCGCTTAGAAATTCACTATGAAAAGCTTATGAGGTTGCCTGATTGCAAAGATTCCGACACCCCAGTTCATATTAGAAAATCGACAAATAAATATTCCATATAATTATGCTAGTTGAAGTTGGGGTTTACCCACCCAGCTTATGAAACATCTCATCAACATCCCTATGTATAAGTCAACATTGAACAGTAACTGGAAGTTTCTACCTCAAGCCGACCCTCTGCGTTCTGAAACAACTTTTCGCAAACCTGACCTTTCCCTGCACTTAGCGACCTATCTTAACCCGCTCATTGATTATCAACCCCCTGAATTCTTTGCCATAAATATCAATCCATTTTATTGTAAATTTGGTACCGACGAGTCACCACGAAGTGCTTGCATCTACTAGTTCTTGTATTTCAACTCTTTTGATGAAGCTTCTGTTTGGCCAATTTGCCTGATTACCAACTGGTTCAATAAACGTGGGAGTCTGTTCTACTCAGACCACCACGTTAATCTAAGCTCGCAGTTTCTTGGCTCTAAGTTTCGTTATACACATTCTGAATGGCCTAACTAATCAACACTATGTTGATGTGCAAACAATTACCACGGATAGCATTGGAATGAATATTCCTATTTTACCGATTCCAGAACAAACGAAAACTGAAAAATTGTAATTATATCTATCATTTCAACTTTATCAAGGCAACATTTCTAAGTGAACTCCCCGTTTCTAACTACGTATTGGACGATTTGCTTTGACTCGCCGGTTTATCTAACCCACCTGAAAATTTTCATTTCTGTTAACTGAAATATAGCTGCAAACGGTATATTCATCTATAAACTTCAGTCAGTATGACGATAATTGTTTTGTTAACCCAAGACTGTCCAATACCATTCAAGTAAATAAGCATGGGACACGTTTCTGAGTGGTTTATCAATAACTCATTCTGATCAGTAAGTTGTGTATTTAAGATCTACCCTTCTCCAAAGACAAGTAAGTTCCACAAAAAATGTGTTAATTTTGATTCCACAAGTTTTCACCGACATGGTAAGGGATTATTTAATTTTCATTGATTTGTAGGTCTACTTATAAAAGCGTATAACCGGATTCATTAAACTTTCAAATTGTACGCTGCCATATAGTCTGAACACAGCTTTTATTTGCTACGCTCTA
Organism: Paragonimus skrjabini miyazakii; assembly: GCA_014338405.1. Classification (NCBI taxonomy): domain Eukaryota; kingdom Metazoa; phylum Platyhelminthes; class Trematoda; order Plagiorchiida; family Troglotrematidae; genus Paragonimus; species Paragonimus skrjabini miyazakii. The sequence continues at coordinate 104,170 of JTDE01000101.1, read as the reverse complement.
TCTACGTTCCTCTGTTCAGATAGGTGTTTGTCACTTAGTCAAATTCTCTCCATTTAACTACACTAAGGTTGTGCGTCTTCCAATCTCTGTTTGTCAGTCATCAATCACTATTGCGTTTTGTCCCCTTCCACCAGACGAGTAACACAATAAACATATCTGGTAACTGTCTTTGTAGCATGACCAAAACATTATTCTCTTAATTTCTATCAAAAAGCAATCAAAAACCTTATGGAAAACTGGTAAGCTAACCAACAGTTGTGATTGCAACGTAGGCCACTGAAAGCACTATGTAATGATGCTTAATAAAAGTCACAGGTTATTTTATGGGTTAAAAGTCGGTGTTCTGTGGGCGTAGAATGAGATATCCTTAAAAGTGCATACTGCATTTACGAATTAGTGTCAGCACCAAATCATATTTTTGCATATCAGAACAAACGTTATTAAACTGTTTCCCAGTTAAACTGCCAATTACATCCGGCTGTCTCGTCGTCTGCATACACAACAAGCACGCAAACTATGTAGTTCTTACAGACTTGTCGGCTGTTAACAAAAATGCTGTTAACTAATCCTTTCATGCCCCCACCCCGTTGTCTATGTAGTGGACATTAAGATAACAGTGAGGTTAAAAGTAATCAAATGCACAACCTTCATCTCCAGTTCATTAGTTAAATAAATTGCCATTCATATTTTCTCATTCAAGCTCCAATTTTACTCAATAAGCACTTAAGTGCGGTTGGAACTTTACCTGTTACTCACGAAGTAACCTATCGGATTGATCTGATCACTTACTGTATTGAACGCACGAAAGCCAGCAAGCACTGTATATTAATGTGACAGTTACGCAATACTTTCTGTGAACCATAGTTCCGTGAAGATTTTCTGTTTCTGTTGAGTTCGTACAGAGTTGTAAAAACGTTACATAGCTGATACAAAATCTTACATAAAGTATATTACTCAACGCCATAGAATGTAGATAGAATCCATCATTTTTGAAGCTTATAAATCACTTTGGCAAACAAATGTTTTGATCATTCTCATCAGACTTTTACAATTACACATATATATAGGAAAATTATTACCAGTCAAATAGATCTTTAAAAAATTACTTCACTGGCACCGTATGTAACCATAAAAGCTCGGTGAGAATTGCCGGAAACGGCTGTCTGCAAAATCGACCTCAATAAATCTACGAGAATCTGGAAAGTATCTTTGAGCCAACGATTTCTTAGGCATAAAAACGTTTATCTGGAGTAACTGCGTGAAAAAAATTGAATGTTGTATAATAGTTCAGAATGTTCTCCTTTACCATCCGTTTCGCCTCTGTTGACATTTACAGCCGTTATCATTAATAACATAATTACATCGATTTTTGACGGCAGTGCGCAACCTCCAGAAAAAAAGCAGATGACTCCAGCACCAAATAATAAATTCACTTTACAAGCTACTCAACAGTTATGAGACAACTTACAGACCTTAAACCTCTTCAGAACCGGGATGTTCTGTGAAGTTATTTTCCACTTTGAGCCGCGTTCAACGATTTTTCCGAAAAATCCATCACGCACGCGTTCAATAATCCCACACCTATATACATAAGTCCATAAATTTAACCTACGAACCAACAGTTCGCGAGTAGTTCTGTTCTTGTATTAACACAGCCTGCGAGGATTTAGACGAGTAGAGGACTGTCTACATTCGTGTAGGTTGAAGAGCATTTAGCTGATAAATGTAAGGTCCTAGAGCAGTTAATGAAAGCGCGAAGGTAGCATAACGTTTCGTGTAATATTCTGTCCGTTTGTTCACCCTCGCAGTAACTATGCTGTCAAGGGCGCATAATGGAACACGGTTGATGTTTTATGATGCCTACCGCAAATGAATAGCAATGGAAAACAGACTTTCAGTTCGAATTGAATTTTGACGACAGAGTTGTGACATATTGTAGCAGTGAATTGAAGGATTCTTTAAGCTGTGTATTTCTTCACAAGTAGATTTCGTGTTACAACCATTGATAACGAACATCAACCGATTATCTTCCGTATTTTTGCTGAAGATTGCCGAGAAGTACTTAATTCAGCAAATTTATGGAAGCTTTACGGGAATACTGTCAAATGGTACGTTGGTGTACTTGGTGGGATCATGCGAGTTGTTATATCTAAAGTTGATGATGTGCCACTTTTTCCGAGTTAATGTCACAAGCAATGTGTATATTTGGTTTTTCTTTCATAGAGTTAAACAAATGACAACACAGTCTATTCAGTCAGTTATGGCAAGCGATGCCCAAACTGCTTTTCATATGTTGCTTTTGTGACAAAAACCGGAGGTAACTGGAAAATGTGTACTTGAGTCCGAAGCCAAGTGAAACAGGCTGTGAATTGCAGTAATAAAACGTGGTCACACTTCTGTGACGTAACTAATCGGTCGGATTTGTCATTGTTATATTCGTTGATTTAGAACAAATTAATTTTCACTCGGATAGACCTCCATAATGACGCCGACGCATAACAGATGTTATTCTGACAGTATATATTTTAATCACATGGAAGTCAGCGTCTCCAGTGGAGCTTGCCTATAGACCGGATAGTTTGAGATAACTGAGCACTTTTTAACGATGCCATAAAGAAATTTGGCATATCAAAACGGCGTGATTACAAAACGAATAACCTGGCAAGTTGATCACATATGATGTGGTATTACGCAGACTGTAACGCTTCAAATGTGGCCTGGTTCATTGAGTGTTTGCCAATCTTTCTTTGACACCCAACTGTCCACTCACTGCTATAGTGAATACATCGGTTTGCCCTCCGGTTTATTTTGCGCGCATGGTTGACGGGGTAAAACACCGCAACAAACTAGTTGTTAACAAAATCGGGACTCACTGTATACACAAAAATGATAGCCCTGAATGATGTCTAAGCAAGTTGTCGTCATCTCTTGAGAGGAAATATAGGAACAGTAAAATGAACGTATGAAATTTCTCCGTTCAAACATAGAACATTCTCAGTGTTGCAAAAGGGATGGGTAACACATTTAATTAACACACGTACAGTGTTATCATGAACTGAACCAGTCGACGTGACGTTTCCGCATTCATTCAATTTGAATTAGACACGCATATTAACTTCAAACGGGTGACCACAATGATCCAAAAACACGGTATTTGCTGGTAAAAATTAGACGGTGGAAATCATGAAATCAACCTCACATAATCACCACTGCGGACATCACGTACTTTTGAGTTTGCGCGCATGTTCTCTAAAACTGCCTCGACCCACATTCACAACCAGATGTGCCAGTTCGTTCAGCTAACGCAACTGTCCCGAATGGTAGTGCACCCGCATGTGGTTAAGAAATGTTTGCACAATCAAATGACCTGGGTTGAATATATTTTAATTTTTTCGTACATAACGGACACAATCGAAAAAAATGGATACCCCACATATGGTCGTTTACAAACTTCCGTACACTTCTGACATTTTTATAGTGTGAAAATACGGTACGAAGTAAAGATCGATGTTAATTTTGCCCATTGTCCAACAGTTTTATTTAGCTCAAACCAAAGGATGGACCTACCAGAGATAAAATACTCAGTGTAAACAGTTATTTGCTGTGTATCAAACAGTTACTTAAAATTTGAATAGCAACTTGAACAGTGTTTTTTGCCTCATGTGTTAATGTTTTCAAGATTGGAAGTGCTGACAAGGTAGTGTAAATTGTGATCAGAAACTATTGACTTTCTGCTTCTAAAAACAACTTTAGAATAACTCAGAATAGGGTAGATGAGATGAAACATATCATAAGCACATCGCTACTATCCCGCTGTTGCTATTTATTGGTATTTAGTCATTAATGTCAACCAGATGAAGTTCATAATCTTTTCAAACGTCAACTTAGTTTCACGGCTGATAAAATTACCTTCACGGGTGTCCTAGAAATGCCTTCCGATAAATATGACATAAATTCAGTAGAACTTTTGTACCGTCTATGTTGGCTTTCAAAATTGAGTGCCCGTAAGACGTAACATTGATAACATCTTATTGTTCGCATAGTGTAGACTCATGGAAACTAGGAGGATATGAATATTAATCGATACCTCTATAGTTTCAAATTGTAATCAACAATGGGGATGTGTTTAGCAATCGGTTATGAAATTTTGTGTTACTCAACTTTTCTATTGACATTATTATGGGCTGCTCATGCATTACTTCACGCAACCAGTTCGATACATTTAGATTAGCTTTTAGTAAAAAAAATTGATCGCAGTAATTGAGAAATTAATCTCCGGAGGAAAAAAAGTGACTCACCAAGCCTCAAGAGGAAGCATATTGACACGTTAGGAAGCAAATAAACTTCGCAGATTGGTGAGGTCGTAACGTACCCCGTTCTTGAAAATGTACCAGAAACGGTTTGTCTTATCGATAATATTCAGTTATGACGGTAGCTAATTTTCGAAATGTTTTAAAATCCAGGTGTTTTATGTTCACGAGGGACTACTGGCAATTCTGTCACTCCTGCTGGGCATGTGAGATCACCGATATAGGGAGTGCTAGCATGATAGACGCACAGACAGGTGGCTTGCTGGTTTTGAAAAGGGTGAGAAATGGTTATTTGCAATGCTAAACTGTTAGAGCATATCGAGCAGCACATGTTTATTCCGTGGCTGTGATCGAGGTCTGGACAGGCAGGGTTGAGTTTATGAAGGAACACACCGGTCGCCTATTACCACAGGCATCTTGTCTGTGTATCAGCCACGTATTACACAACAGAATTCGACAAACCAACATTTTGGTCATGTTCCTCTTGCTGGGGATGTCAGTTAGACTAAGGAAATCACACAAACATGCCGTAACGGGGCGAACACTATCTAATTGGTTTAAGTATAAAACGCATACTCTCTAGAGTGAAACTGCAGAACTTATTTGATAAAACTTGGCAACCTCCTAGTTATGTCGCAGTTTGAGATATACTGATTGCAGGATATACCTTATACTTTAGTTTTTCACCCTCAGCTCCCACCCTTATACATGTAATACAGTAATCTCCATAGCTTTGGCAAAAGGTTATTTCGAACGTCATATATAACTCGCAACAATAATCGACGAAGTAACTAGGATATGTATAAGCATTATGATAACATGAGTCGCATTACCCGGGAGGAGATTTATAATGCAATTATTGTAAGCAAGCATTTGAAATCCTCATAGATAAATCGATAATACTGAATACACTATTGACAGAATTGCATAGTACATATCCATTTTTGAAATGACAACTCAGAGTATACAAGTGGATCCCGTTCTTACAGGTTTTTACGAATCGATAATTGAGATATTTTTGTGTAAAAGATTGTCTTGTAAGGTTGCCAGTGAGAATGCAATATGTGGTTCAATCCAATCGGTTATCACAGCAACTCCGCTTAGTGACAAACTTTAAGCGACGGTCGTGTTGAGTTCAACCTGATGATGTGAATTTTTACAAGCCACTAGCTACAAGCTGTTATGCCCCTGGGTGTAAAATCCTAGACGGTTTGCGCCAGGTCACCAAATTTAAGGTTAGCGCCATCGGAACGACAAGATCCGCCAACCGTACTCGTGCTTGCGTCTAGAAGATATACGAGGGAAGTACGTAATGATGAATCATGACTTACGTTATTCGTATTCTGAAGGTCTTACGGTACACATTCCAGAGCCTTGTTGAACAATCGTTCCCCTGAAATCTTTCTTTTATTTTCGAACTATTGCAGCCGCAAGTATATTGCATTATTTCCATTAATCTACTACTCTGTAGCTTGCTGTAGTCTATATTTCCCAATTTTTGATCCCAGATAAGGAAACTAGTAAATCATGACATCTAAACTCCTGCCAAATGGTGTTATCCATAACTCATTTCACAGCAACAGCCTTCAAACGTTTTGCTACATTCGCTGTTCTATCAGCTGTATTTTATATCTACGTTTTATGGGTGTCATATTTTTCAGGGAACCGCCGCTGACTTATTTCACCGAAAATCTATTCCCACGATATCACCTTAGCAAAGAACATCACTTTCATGCATCTTACGTAACTAGGTATGTTGCTGTGAGAATGACTGCGTTTATGTAAGTTATCTCCGTATATATCATCTAAACCATTTTGCTAGAAGTTAATCAATCCCTCGTCTTCACTCTGAGTAAATTTCAAACAATGATAGAGGAAGTTTACGGAAGTAATGCCAGTTATGAACACCATGAATGAACAAGTTACTTCACCGCACCTGCTACGACAGTACAATACGAACGCACTAAGTAGTGGGTGAATTGCATTAGGTTTTTCCAATCAATGCTGAATGGTTGCATAAATAACACATCGGGTGCTTCGATTGCCTACCTAAACCGATGCCCTTCTACTAACAAATGATCATTCACGTGTGGGTTAGTGTGTTACAGTTTGTAGACCGCTGTACAACGTGCGGTATGCTAAACAGCCCACCAATGCTGTGTCTGAATTGTATAAGTGCAACTAAGTTTTAGAATGGCATGCAGTAATTGAAGTGCCCAGCATGCAAAGTCGCGTATTCAGAGGCGTTGAGCTGCATAATCCACGGAACTGCATGTCACAAGACTAACGTTTATAATGCGAGTTTTGTTAGAGAATGGGGATGATTCCGGGATTCGGACTGTAACTATGTCTTTAATACCTACGTAGTTTAATATCTAACAACACAGTGTTCTACCACGTAGTATGTTAAGAAGCATGAGATGTGTGTTAGCCCGTTGTTCAGATTACAGTTGTTAGAACTTGAGTAGAATTCAAGTGGTTGACAAAATGTCCACCACTCGAAGACTTGTATGTGAAAACACCTTTTGTTATCATAGATTTTGATAGACATAACCTTTAGCGTCCTGAACAAGAATTGCTTATGACACGAGTTGAAAGATCATAAGATGAGCAAGTTGTATAGCAGAGGGTTAAAGATGTACTGTCTACCGTGATCTCATGGTCTATGCCAAATGAATATTCGAAGACCGGGAACGAAGTAGGTGTTTTTACACAGAAACGTCTCATCCATCCACCCATTTTGTCTGATCGTCATCCATCAGTCTTCTAACAGTACATTCCAAACTGAAGATAATTAATTACTGAAGAAAAGACGATGAAAACCAAAATTAATTCAAATTTTCGCAAATCACGAGGACCTTTTGAGTCGTCTGGATTTCTGTAACATATTATCTATGATGTACTATTGCATTTAGTTAATTATAAAATTGCCTCGCCCGTTAATTCAGAAAGCCGTGTTCTCTATTGATTTACTTATGTTTGTTGCATTTTTTCATCAAACTAAATGGTCTACCATTCATTTGAGCAGACCAAAAGTATAAGTGACTTGGGTTAATATTGTACATCAGTAGTCATAGCCAACTTGGGAGTTATATGAAATCGAATACTGTAACCGGTGAGGTGAACGTGAAAACCTAGCAGGAAAATGACAGTTAATCATAAACTGCTAACAGCGCTTGACAGTGACGTGTTTTTGAAGGTGAAACATTGGCTAACTACGGTGGCTAGAGAGGTTTCACGGTACCCCATAATCTTACTGTTGTGAGCACTAATCTTAACAGTCCAGAATACTCCAGCGTTATCTAAAGTGTTCTGTGATCTTTAAGGACATTTCAACGAAATACGCAAAGTTTTGTCTTCTTTCGGCTTTGCTTTCTGACTGGTGAGCAAATGCATTTCCCAGTTTACGTTTGTACATGTTGCTTGACTTTGAATTAAAACACTCAATCAGTTTCAATGTGTTTCGCGCTTCATATAAAGTCCCGAAAATGAAAGATCTGGTAACCAACTCAAAACAGAGATTTTCTTTTTACTTGGAGACGAAAAAACATTGTTGCTTGGGGGTGACATCAGGTTTGCTGCAGGTTATCAACATTAGAATCCATACTGATTACTTATTCAGAACAAAAAGAATATATATGTTGTCGTAGGTTAACGCTACGTTTACTCTCATCAGTCGCAAGCGCAAACCATACAGGTTACATAAGTTATACAAGTAGAGGTAGACAGGGAACGGAGACGCGTATATTCACAACAAGCATTGTTTTGTCAGTACCAAGACAACCAGAAATGTTACACCAGTTGATTTTGGACACACAGTACCGGTTGGTGAGACTTGATCAACACCGTTTCACCAAAAGACAGCAGCTTCGGATATACACTACATAACAATATTTATAATGGGCTAAATCGGTCAACCTGGTGATCTGTTAGAATGACTTGTCTGGCAGTCGGTGATGCGATATTTCATGTAGCAGATTCATCTATTTCAGTTTATTGTGTCGACAATAGACTTAACCATTTTAGGACATGTTCCGCTCTGCAACAAAAACTAAACTAACTAACTCACTGCAAACCTGAAAAGATAAAGTTTTTACCGATGACTTTCACTCGCGCGTACGCTCCGTTACCGTCCGGATGATAAAGTTTAGAACAGATTGCTTCTACAGCAGCTGCAATAGGGAAAATTGTTTACAATGTTGAGACACACGTTTAGGGTGGATGAAGGAGCTTTTAGACGGCTTATTTATCAGAATCACCGCGGTAGGGTAAAGATACACTCGACACGTCACATCTGACGTTGTTGTGTTGCTTGCTCCATCCTGAATTGGGTTTGCATTATACATTACTACTGTTACTACTGGTTGAGGTTGTCTTCTGCTTTCATTTCGCAACTCTTTCTTGCTGGTTATCTGACCGGGTGGGGCCAAACATAATAACCAATTCATGTTCGGTTTCAGAAACGTCCAGTGCAGAATTCTGTGTACAATAGGTTGTCAGATTTTACCATTCGTTGGCTTCCCTATGAACCTCCTCATGCTTGGCCAGAATGTACAATCTACGCGGACTTTGACCGGTTTTAGCAATTCATATTCCTTACAAGTTCTTATGAACACGTGAATTAAATCGATCTGTCAGGAGAAATCTGAACCGAAATCCTGCTCTAAATGAGCAAGATTCTGTCATTTTGCAGCACTTGTCACAATTAAACTTGTCAAGTGTTTGCGTGGAATTGAGTAATTATTTCTCACATGATGACGAAAGTTCACCACAATTCTTTGGTAATGACGCGTTTTCAAGAACTGAAAATCTGTGGATGAAATTTGAACATGGTATTTTCATTTGCTAATGGATGAACGTGATGAACTTGTACGAATGTTTAACTGCCTGGGTGATCGTCGTAACACTCACGACAAGCAAACATTTCAAACAATGTTATCATGGCAATTTTCTAAAGTGTTCGTTTGCGGCTAACCGTAATTTACTAAGAGGTTGAGTAGGTACAGATAAGTAAGTGTAATGAGTAAGTAAGTATCAAGTGATACCATGCAAAACAGTCGTTATTAATTTGTAATGTTGCGAGCAAATTGCAAATAACTAACAGTTGAAAGACGTTCTGGTTGTTGAATTATCTGTGAGTATATATGTACTTAGTCGACTAATAAGTGGACGTGGTCTTTTTACCACTCATTCCACAATGATCAGACAAGTAGTATCCATTACTTACCTTAAACCGATCAAACGTAGAGCATGATTCAATATTTTCTTTTGTTTAGAAGACAAGTGTTAACTGTGCAGCATTATTCCAATAGTTGGTTTTGCAAGCTAACATCCTAGTTCCGAATGATACAGCATGATTGAACGTAATGTTCTAAGCATCGAACAAACGAACGATAAAAGAGACTACATTAATCTACCTCGGAAACTTCAATGCATCTCTCATTGTAAATGATAACACCGAGTTGGTTGCTTGATCTGATGCAGATTTCTGCTTCGTTGGTCTTTTCCTTCCCGCTAACAGGACACGGTGGTGTTATTCTGGTATCATTGCACTTGAAATTGCATGTCGCCGATGCTCCATCACGCAGGGCCACCTAAACTCAGAAAATCACAAAGTCAATCGTATCCTAAACGACTGCTCTAGAAATTCAATCAGGCAATTTCATGAATCGAGGTAAGTAGTCGATAATGTGAGTTCACTCGAATGTTAAAACACGTTTTTGAAGCTTTGATCCACCAAAATGTGTTCCTCAAAGTGTAAATCAATTATTCCAGTTGACCAGGTGGCAGACCATATGTGAATTACACCAGTATTGCCCCCCCCCGTTTATTATGTCAATCGGTACGCTGAGTCAAATAGAACGTGGAGGGATAGAGGTCTTACACAGAAGAACGTTAAAATTGTGGACATAGATCATAGAAAGAAGTCAATGAACAAGGAAAACGAAGTTCTTCCTTACCCTTGATTGATGGGTAACCAATGATTGCAAGCCCACAGAGGTACAATTTAGTATAATCGTAGCAAACCCCACCGATTACGCTTATCGTACAAACTCGTGAAAAAACATGTCAAATTTACTTCATTCAGAACTTATGCTAGTGTGTAGGAAAATTACGGAATAATTTTTCCGTTCCGTTGAATAATACTAATGATGATACTTTTTTATTACCTATATCTGCCCAAAACGCTGCAAACATACCAAGCAATTGACTTTGTTATTAATAAATCATTATTTACAACACAAGATAACATAAGTAGTATGTACTCAGCGTAGGAGGCAGAAGGTGCGTTTCTTGTTTGTTACCGTTCACCAAGTATGCGTGTTTGGTGTAATTCCACTCCATAATTGATTACAAAAGCGCCAGATGCTGAAGTTTTCCGTTACCAATCGGCAGTACTAACTCACAAGTGCAATACTGACTAGTTGTTATCTGTTTGCGAAACAAAATTGAGTTTCTTAAGAATGCATAATAGAAACTCTCATGACAACCTATAAAAATGTCAGGCGAGCTTTGTCAACAGTTTGGTTTATTTCAATTTGAAAATCACCCACAATTGATCGCAGCTGTCGCATTCCCATAAACTATCCAGTCGGCCCCTTTCGAACAGAAGCACTAGACTCGAGTTTCGCTCTCATTAGAGCTCGTCAGTAGTGCATACCATTGCCACTGCCGGGACTAGAACCACGGCCACGTTGTTCATGAGGCAACCGTGTTTACCACTGCGCCATTGACCTCAGGTTAGGCACGACTGAATTATCACATGTGAACGCATAAACACTTTCGCTTGTGAGTAATGATCAGGTTTCCCGATCGTCTCGAAATGGAGACAGTAACTGTCCTGTTAACTCAAATCGATAACCCCGCGATTAGGACATCCTAGACAGGTCGAAATCTCCGATCTCATTAATCCTGCTAGGCGATGTTTTAGATTACTGACTATTGACCAGTAATTTGGTCTATAGCTAATTTCATAAAAATTATGCTACCACTTTGACATCGAGTTCACCAGTTGCTAACTAGGAGCACTGTTGATAGCAATTTGTACTGAGACTTAATAAGTGAGTCTGTGTTGCTACTTAGTACTACGGACTTGAGGAGATGTTAACCAACATTTACCTATGGGCTATTATCGAGCATTTACGAAAATTCCACGTTTTAAAATAAAATATCCTATTTGGCCTGAAGGAAAACATGTCAACCTTCCGCTAAATTCGATGTGGTGCATTGCCATTTTTGGTCTGCTTCAAGGCATATAACTTTCTGTCAAACTTCCATTGCGAAGCTTTCAGTGATTGTCAAAAGGAGTTTATCACTGTTCATGATATTCCTGAGCATGCGGTATTGAGTAGATTGGTTATATTTAGTAGCAAAACAGTCTACAAAATTTTTTGAACTTACCCAGTTGAACAACACTGGTTAATTTATCGATTACTTTGAAGATCCATTCACACAATGTCATTCGAAGATACGACCAAACGGTAATGCCAAAACGTAATCAAATGGAACTCAAAAACAGGAAGATTCAAAGTAAGCTGTCTGTCAAATGTAAGGCACTACATCGTTACCAACACTGAACAATTAACAAGTCCTCCAATTAGAATTGCAAACTTCATTAATTCTGATAATTTAGTGAAAATGGCTTGTGTAATATGTAAAAAACAGAATAGACAAACATAAAAAGAGGTCCCTCGGAATCGAAAGCTCTTCAAAGCACAGGGGTGTTATCACAGAAAAACCCCACGCATCAAGACAAAAATGTTCTAGATAGTGAGACAACCATCAGAAAGTAGCAACAATCAACGCCTGGTTCCCTGCATAAATGTGCTATAGGTTTTAAGGGAATTTAGAACAGTCAATAGGCATAGGTCAGTGACTGCGTGGGAGGGCAGTTCCAGCCGAAGAATTATATCGCAAGTTGATGGATACATGACACGCGAAAAGGGATAATTACAAGCGAATGACAACTAGAATCTACGTCAGGAGGGACGACTGGAAAGTGAGTCCATATTTCACAACCCTGTCCGTCGAGGCAAATGGGCTCCAACAGTCGTCTATTATGCTGACACAGCTGCGCCCTCACAAACCAAGATCATCTCGGGTTTGAGGAACGAGTTCGCCATGTGTACTCGTGGCTCCTCAAAGACTGTGTGGTCCAGATTGCGTAGCCCTTTCACCAGGTTCTTGGCCACGTGGATATGCCGAGCACAACGCATGTCATGTGTGATCCAGCACGATTGGAGAATATGAGTGAGGCATTCAGGTTGACCGCAGTTTCCATGACAGATAACTGAGTGGTCACATGGGTAACCTAGAGAATTCCGGACCGTAGTCTAAAGAAGACCTCATCGAAATTGAATGGTATGAACAAAAGACCTGAGGAACTTTAGTCTGGATTCACCAGTCAACGATTGGAGGGAGAAGGACCAGGCACTTCTTGAAGACCACGGTCGTCCAGCGTAGGACAAAGCTTATCCATCCACGCCGTATGGGCCTCCTCGTTGTTTGTCACTACCACACCATAAACGCGTAGCGGGACGTTCACTTCCTTCATGATAGGGCGAAAACGAATAATCTTGTATAACGTCTTTCAGAACTAGACATTGACTGGAGAGCAGTCTCTCCACTTGTGCTTTGCACGAGATAGGAATAGTGGTGGACAAAACCGGAATGCCCAGACCGCTCAACCGAAATAGGATGTGAATGTAGCCGGTTGGTCTCTTTGGAAAGGCGGAACCACAGCCCACCAAACTGGCGAACTGTACAGTCCACAGCCTTGAGCGTGTTTCGGTGGACTGGGCTCAAAACTAGCGAGTGATTCATCCTGGGGATCGGATGTTGCCTCAAAAGATAGAAGCGCCGATGCGGTTTAAGGGGTGGTTTTGGTTGTTTCATTCAGGATCGTACGAATCTGAAGCCGTTGATTGATTAATGCTTTGCCATTCTAGGTGAACGGGATACCGAGATAGTTTACCTTGTCATAGGCACACGATGAGTGAATAATATCCTGATCAAAATTAATAAACCCGTCAGCCACAGCTGTTATGTTATGTTGTGGTCACCACAGATCACCATGAAGTTATTCTTTCGCCGGTTGATCTTCAGTCCGGATAGCTCCAGCGCACTAACGGTGGCTGCAAGTTTTTTGGAGAAACGCGTCGGATTCTCGGCCAGCAGGCTCAGGTCTTCAACGTAAGCGAAACCGCTGACCAGTGTATCGTGAAACTGGTAGCTAAGCTCCGATCGAGATAGAGCCAACAACTTATCCACTGCCATGATCAAGGCCAGCTGCGACAGTGGGTCACCCTGACGAACACTATGCTGGGACGGGAGGACGAAGACTTCGGACGTAACGGAAGCGTTCCGATAAGAATCATCAGTGTAGTGTGTTAGATGTGGAGGAGCCCAAAAGCTCGGGCTGATCTGATAATCCAGTCCTTCGAAATAGAGTCGAACGCCTTGGATACGTAAATAAACGCCGCACACAGTCTGAAAGACGGGCTGCATGGGTTCCGGAGCATTGCATGTAGTAATGAGGTATCCTTGAGGCAACTATGACAGTGTAGGAATGCGAACTGAAGAGCGAGCAGTTTCTAAAGCGTATTCCAACGATTAACCAACATCTTGTGAAAGCAAAGTACCAACGTTGAAGATACGGCGAAAGGCCTCAGTCCGATGGGAGAGAAAGGGCCATTTATTTTCGGAACGAACATAATACGAGATCGAAATAGATGGATTTCATATGCTTTCGCAACAGTTTGTCCAAACCAGAAGCGGTATTTTCCATGCTTTTGATATTTCGAGTATCTTGCTCTCCAGTGGTCGGGTCGACCAAGGACCAGTCCGGGCGCAGAATCGTACGTGATGGTTGTTCATCAATGTGCGGATGAAGCGATAATACCTCGGACAAATAGGCTCTGGAATTATCCAGGAGGCTGCGATTCGTCTTGTAGGCAGTTCTCCAGTTCTCTGAGAAGATTGCAAAAGCAGCATCGTTCTTTCGTTAGTGGTACAGGATTTGAATAGCAGCATGGTTGGCTTTCCTAATCTGCTTCCTGATCATGTAGGTTCCCGCAGCGACACAAGCACGTCGTCGGATGACCAGCAGTCAGGTGCACAGAAACGCTTGTGAGACATGCATGTTTAACAGTGACTTTGCTGCACGATTGTGAAACTGCCTGCTTGAAGACCGCGGGCAATTCATCACTGTGTGCGAAAGTCTAGCTGTTGGACCTCAGTTGGGTAACCGCTGTTTGGATCAAACAGGTAGACCACTCGGAGTGATCAACAATTTGGGACCCAATATCCGATGTCGTGTTAGTCTGCGAGACGATGGTTGGATTGGCAACTGCGACAGTATTCATGAGCCAATTCACCGCATGCAGACGCGTCTGACTGTTTTCCAGAGGACAGCCGAAGAAATGTGACAATAGCCGATGATGAGGTTTACGTCGAGTGTGGCGCGAAGGAGCAAGCTCATCAGAAAGTCTGACAACAGAAGCCGATTCTTACTGAAGCGAATTTCACTCGGCGCCTTTCATGCACTTGAGCACCTCGTGGTTACATTCGACGGGATGCACGTGCCTCCTCTGTTCACTAAGACCAATTTTGTTCGGAAAGCTGTGATCACCGTCGATGCCGTCATAGAGGAAACATGCAGTGAGAACCGATTAATTTGTAACCAACTACATTAAACAACAGTAATCGGTATTAGCTGCATCTGACTAGAAGATGTAATGTCGATTCAAAACGGATCC
The DNA here is from genome assembly GCA_014338405.1 of Paragonimus skrjabini miyazakii. Taxonomy (NCBI): domain Eukaryota; kingdom Metazoa; phylum Platyhelminthes; class Trematoda; order Plagiorchiida; family Troglotrematidae; genus Paragonimus; species Paragonimus skrjabini miyazakii. Next base: position 89,103 of record JTDE01000101.1, on the reverse strand, counting down.
ACAACATCGTATGTCCCAAAAAAGAAAGCCATTTTAATATCTTGCACTTGTGCTGCCGATAACAGATGACCGTCTCAGACAGGAAGACTTTCACACTATATCGCAGTCAGTATCTAAGTTAGTTCAATTCCGCCTGCACAAAACAACACCTAAACCCAAGCCAGTATTGGTGATGTTCTCACTACGTTTACGTTTACGTCACATATAGTTCTCCACAAAATTCCAAAGCTGTTTGAGAATAATTCACTAGGTCTCTTTTTCACTACTACTCTACTACTGATTCAATACAGACACACGGTTTGGACTGCTTGAACAGACCGTCTGTCTCATTCCTCATCCACCCACGTTCCACAGAAAAAAAACATCCTTTGTCGACTATTCTTGTTATGTACAATTCGCTGTGCTACTTAACGTAGAAGTGGTTAGTAGAACACATTGAATCTATTCGCCGGCAATTGTACCAACATGGCTCAAAACAGACGTCAGATTTTGTCACTGACATGTGGAACATTAATATAATCAGTCAGTACATGTGTTCGTTCGACATCTCCTCGCTGTGTAAAAATGTCCGTTTACTGCAAACTTTTAGCTTCGTTTGTGAACACTTCGACCGATTGAACATTCAGTTCAGCATGTAAACAGCTGTACTGAGAGAACCGCTCAGTTCGAAGTTAACGACTAACTATCAATAAGGTAGTCAGAAGACACAAATTACGATATGAATTCATTTTGCCCACTCTCGTCAGCCGTAATCGTGTGACTATCATGAAGACAAAACCAACAAGACTTAAATGAAACAATTAAAAGTACAAATCGAGCTGGATCGTGATTGTTACTCACGGCTAAATCCACGATAAACAAAGGTTGACAGTTAGTTGTTTTTGTGCCTTTAGAAACATCTGTTGATGGCTGATCAACAATGCCTTAATATACTTGAGAATTTGTGGGCTGTCTTCTGACTATTCTGTTTAAATAGCCAAAAGGGACTCAATGTTTCAAATAACTCATTGGCAAGAGGAGTCTTGATGGGTCTTCTATTTGGCAGACCAGTAGCGGATTTTTTTTCAGAAACACACTGGAACTTTAATAATCAGGTTGGTCGATTAACCGTTTGTGTTTATTTTAACAGTACTCAGAAAACACTTTCATTTTACTGAAATATGATAATGATTTACCTGCTGTCATTCACTGGCTCATCCAACTGCACTCTGTCATCACGTTTTCTTCTGAAACGCAATCAGAAAACTCGTTTCATTTTACAGATGTAAACATGCGTAGGTATTCCGATGGTAGGTTACAACGATTCGTTTACCTGGGAGGCATTGTGGAAATTTTATTGGCTCTGCGCCCTTGACATGCAAACGAAATCATGTCCCTTGCTTAACTGGCTGAGTATACAATATTTTTTCTGGAAACATATTAGACAAGGAACCGAAGACAGTTCACAGTTTGTTGGGAAAAACTGGTTATTAAGATCGTTTTATAATTTGGGACAGCTATAATCAAATCACAGAGTTCGATTGCTACGATGGCAAAGAAAGCTGAATTCACCTGCCTTCCAGTTGACGGGTATATTGCAATAGCAAAATTGATTTGTGGGCTCCGGGTAACACTCAGGTAAACATTCTCGGCATTAATGCTACGCACATGATTCGTTATATCCTCCTGCTGATGCCAAGCTCCTTCTCGATCGATCCACGGCTGTGTACCTACTCTCTTGTTATACGACGGAGCACTCAGGCTGCACGGCCAGACGTTTGCACGAGCGGCTCAACATACATCATCCTGCCTGACTTAGGACGGATTAAACACAATCTATCAGAGGTTCAAGCTACACACATCTGGTTGATACTGATCACCGAGTTAACCCCACACAGCCGCTCCGTGGGATCCGCAGACCTGTAGTCACACATCTCAGACTGATCGGACAACGGATGCTGCCCCCTCCAAATCGATGGCTAGTCCATCGTGCATTCTGACTGTCTGGTAACATAAACATTTGTCCAAGCCCTGCAGTGGTTGAGGCCAGATGGTCATATCTTTAATTCGCATGCTCGTCCAAACTCTGATAGCTAACTCTGTGATTTACTAGTGGGTGGAACTCGCAACCAATCCGTAACATTCGTGACTCCTCGTTTGAATGGTTAGACTATCAATGTCTGGAATTTCTGTAACGTTTTACATTACTCAGTGACATTCTTTTAAACCTTCTTCCGTTGTTTGCATACTGTTTTCACCTCCGTAGAACCCATATAATCGTGTTGATTTGGTGGTGTGTCGAAAACACTCGATCATCATGGTTTTCTTAAAAGAAACTGGAAATTATGTGAGAAAGCGTTCGACTCTGCAGCTTGAATTAACCAATTAGTCAGTCCATTAGAGCGGACCGGGAAAGCATGGAGTGTTTACTCACTCCCACTTCACATTAAAGGTTTACTGTCAACGAATCCGTCAGTCATAGACCAACTGAAAACTGCCCCAGAGGTCATAGGAAACTGGATCGAGGAGCAGTTATGCAGGCATTCAGTTAAATTTACACCGTTGCTTGACATCTAACAGGAGCTAACCTTTACTTTATCTGAGAAATAGTAGTAACAGCTGTTAACTTGGGAAGGTCAAATGATATTTTCCTTTCAGACGTTTCCAAGGAAGCAGGCCACATAGACTATTTAGCAGTGGGCACGAAGCCCATGCAATCATATGGTTCACCGGGTAGTCTTAAGTTCACCAGTTTCATATCAAAGTGAATGATAATTCTCCATTCATTGGTCTGTTACTATTGGTATCCAACGAAATTCAATACTAGGAGCCCCGGTTGTTCTACCACATGCTCGAAATTCCACAGTTTCCTCTCTCAGTACTAGTATTTACCGATGGCACTGGAAACTGACATACAGCTAACAGTCCGGCTGAACGTAAACAACTGTTGTATGATTAGTGTGCTCACAATTTTGCGCTACGGAAAATCCGCTACCATCTACTACGACTGAATGTAAAACAGCGCATATTCACCATTTTGGTTGATTATAACTCTCCGTGCATGGAACACGGAATGATGACTCTTAGCGACGATACCGTGCCGCTCAGCTGAGCATCAGACGAATTTGATGCAGCAATTCGTCCCCAAGTTGTTCCGGTTGTTTCACCTATATTGTCTCTCTCATGTGCAACTCTAGGATGCGCCCCCAGCTTGAACTGAATACCCAACAATGTTGCTATCATCTAGTGACGGTTCTAAGTGGAATTGTGGAGGTTCATTAAAAAGCTTCAAGGTCGTATTCCGTTAGCCTGCGTAGGCTGGAACTGTCACAAGTTTGTACGAACCAAGACAGTAAACGAGGGATCAAATGAGACGAGATGACAGCTTATTGGTAGTGAAGCGAATTAACTGACGAGGACAACAGTAAAGGAAAATGTTCGAAGCCTATACATGATGCTCATGTGCCCAGTCGTCTAGCCTATTTGGGGGTTATCCACATAGAAACATTAAACAGAGGTATTCAGAGGCTAATTGGAAAACAGACACGTTTTGCGCTTATCATTTTAAGCTTGATGCTAAACAATTATCCGTATATCATGGGTATTCCAGCATGTCCATCATCCGTTAATAAATCTCTTGTTACTCAGTCCAATTAACTGCTGTACAGTGCAAGTTACAGCATCAAATGCATCTACCTAAGTGAAAATCCACGCAGAATGACTTTCTGCAAAATAATATGATTACTAACCTCTCGATAGGATCAGAATGCTGTATCCCCTTCGTGTATCAGGCTTTCTCTGGGCTCAATAGATTGACGTAGTATGAAGCTGGTGAAAATGTGATACATGTCATGCACAGCCACAGTGGTTTGGTTTTGTTTGGTTTGCCTTCTCTTCTCAGTGTACACACCAAGAGTTTGAAATGCTATAGCAACACCACTATAAAACAATCGGGCTTTAAGGTCCATTAAAGGAAGATACTGAATTTCAAATCTGAATGCTATACAATACCATCTATGGGATAACGGTAACCTGAAAGCAGTTAATTTTGTCTGGTTGTCATGGAACTGTCTGTTAACAGAAGTGTATTGTATCATTCCTGTTCAAACCACACGTGATAGTTAAAACAATGCAGTGCTCACTCATCAAACACATCTTCATAAGATGACTGTCCTTTAATTGACTAGACACTAAATCACAGCGGACAAATGTTTTTGACTCTCACGACATACTTTTCGGTGGAACAAAGATTTGTATTTTTAAATTGGTTTCTACCGAGTCTGTTTGAATATTCATTCCTCAATGTGTACTGAACACTCGAGTTAAATATTAAAGAATATTTCGAGACGATCGGGCAACCCGATCAGTACTCACAAGCGAAAGTGGTTGAGCGTTCACATGTGATAATTCGGTCGTGCCTAATGTGAGGTCAATGGCGCATTGGTAAACACAGTTGCCTCATGAACAGCGTGGCCGTGGTTCTAGTCCCGGCAATGGCGATGATATGCACTACTGACGAGCTCTAATGAGAGTGAAACTCGAGTCTAGTGCTTCTGCTTTTCGGAAGGGACCGACTGGGATGTCTATTGGAATGCGACAGCTGCGATCAATTGTGAGTGATATTCAAATTGAAATAAACCAAATCCCCGGGTACTCATCAGTAAAGAGGATTTCTCTAAAAATCATTAGCATAGCAACCTGCCGGCGGGAAACACTGTTCTTCATGACGTTACGATAACCATCTTTGCAAACGTTTCTGTGTTTATAAGTTAGTCCTGCCGACAAAAATTGTCTTAATATATTTGATAATCTATGGACGTTTGCGCAGTTCAACCGGTTTTTCAGTGAGGAGAAAAACACTGTTATCTTGATGGCTATCCAAAGAAGAAGGAAACAAACGTCAGCATGTCTGTCATTCATGTTCCTTCAAGGGACTTTTTATACGTTGAATGAACTCGTATATCTTGTTTGATTTCAATACAGCTTAACATTTTTATACACATGCCTGTAACATTTCCGCCAGACTTCATCGTCTGTCAGAAAATGGAACAACTACACAAAAACGCAGAATTCAAGACAGAAAGTGACTGTCACACTGTTGCGGATGGAATAAAGAACCGAATTACACAGTTAGCGTGACCATATTGAGAAATTTGGTCCACACAGTAGCTTCACTATTCATGCTCCGAAACCGGCTCCCATTAATGATAACACTGTTTTGTAATTGCCGTCTACAAGACTCATGACATCAAGGTTTAGATTGGAAAATTCTGTTTCCCGTATCACTGCCCCAACAACTATCCATCTGTCTTGTCAAAACTGATTTTTCCCCGATAATCTAATATGACGTTGAGGATTGTGTGACTCACACGGAAAATCTTATAGACTATTAAAATGCGTGAAGAGAAATCGTTGAAAAATGTGCCCACCCGTCTGGAAAATACAAAGCGACACACACACTTAGAAATGGAAGTTCGAAGAAGATAAGTAAGGAAGAGAATACTTATCATTAAGAATGCAGTGTATAATACACATGCCTACCAAACGACAACAGTTTTTGCCAAGTCCCCAATTCAGTTTCTGTGATAGCACTGAACGACCGAAATATCTGCAATGTTTGCGCAACAGGCCTTACACCATGTCAGGACAATACAGGATTCAATCACAACAGAAATGACATTAATCAAGGGGAACGTCATCATAAGTATATACTGAAAAAGGGTACTTGCCTCCATTTCTTGCACTGGTAATGCAAACAGAAGCTCACATTGTGGGATAGATAATAAGTATAGTTTTACCCATCACTAATAACTATTGTTTGTCCAGTCAAATTACACGGTCAACGTCTGTCACTATATTGGCCGCAGTAAACACGCAGATCCTACTCTGTAACCAAAGTTATTTGAGACGTGATATTGTTGTTTTTTGCGTCTCGGTTAACACAACTAACATTTGTCAATTTTGTCAATTGTTAAACCAACTGACTGCACTAGTAAAACATGCCAGTAGAGACTTCATTCAATCATGTGGCTATGATTGGCTGTTTATCAGCTAATCGTCGAGTTCAGGCGCTGTCCTCTGTGTATGGACCTTTGTGTGCGTTTGTTCACGAGGCCGTCCGTAGTATTGCCTAGGGATAGTTTACTGATATGATTCCTACCGCCACCACTGGGTTCATTCTTTATCGCGCTGTGACATTTGTTCAAGTGTGTGGTTAAGCCTATTCGCAGGGTGTTTGTTGGTCGTGAGGAATTCAGCCTACATCCGTTCGATGTAATACAGGAATGCTTGTTGTAAGATCCGGACTTCATCATAAACGATTTTGGAATCTTTACCTGGGGCATATAATGATATGGCCGAGTAATGTTTTAGTTTTATAAGTGTATTACGGAAAACACTTCTTTTATGCACAGCGATTCTAACTTTCAATTGCCTTGATATCTCACCAGCGTATTCAACCGGACATTGTAAAGTTTATCTTTTGCCTTCGTCAGATAGCGCTGCAAAGTGTCGTCAAAACGGAAGGACGTACTGATTTCGTATTTCTTTGGAACTGTCCTGATTGCTTCAGACGTACCCACTCGGTAGAGTATTTCAACGCAGACGGTCAGAGTTTTTCTACCTTCGTAAATTGATCGTATCACAGGGTGTGATCATCTGTAACCAATCGAAAACGTTCCTGTTGACGCACTGCAGATATGTGAAATCAAAATTCCGATATCAGTCGAACATTTTTATCCGTTTAAAGCCAGGTGACGATCTAGGAAGTTTATAACTCTGCGTTCGTTTTCTGATTTCAATGTGAACTTGATGATGCTGCTGCAATACGCGTTTGTAAACTGGACTAAAGTTTCTGTGATTAGACTTTATTAGCCCAAATATGACATCTGCATATATTCGCCGTATCCTCGGAGGGTCAGTAAGAACGGATAATATTCTTGTTTCAGCAGAATCCAATGAAAGGTTGGCAGCTATCGGTGAACCAGGTGAATCCACTGCCGCAAGGTATGTTTGGTCATACAAAACATTCATGAACGTGAAATAAGTTCTGGTCGAGTATATCTCAATACCGGCAATTATTTCAGAAACAGGTTAGGTTGTTTTGAATCTTAGACTGTCATCACTCTTTAAGACAGAGAACAGAAATGTTAGGCTACCACGTGTAGGGACAATGGTGTAAAGAGCTGAAGGCTCTATTATTCCTCCGACGATAAAGAATGCAAAATATTCACAAACCCAAAGAAATTGTCAGCATGGCTCCAGCATTTACGGTTACAGAATTGCAATGTGATATCTGGTGAGTTAGTAAGCTGCGATGATTACCTAGTCCACGACAGATTAAGCACCGAACGGATGCAAGCTGAATTCCTCACGACCAACAAACACCTTGTGAATAAGCTTAACCACACACTTGAACAAATGTCACAGCGCGATAAAGAATGAACCCAGTGGTGGCGGCAGGAATCATATCAGTAAACTATCCCTAGGCAATACCACGGACGGCCTCGTGAACACACGCACACACACGTACATACACAGAGAACAGCGCCTGAACTCGACGATTAGCTAGTAAATAGCCAATCACTGATGAGTAGTCACAGGCGAAAGTGTTTGAGCGTTCAGATAAGAAAATTCGGTCGTGCCTAACCTGAGGTCAATGGCGCAGTGGTCAACACGGTTGCCTCATGAACAGCATGTCCGTGGTTCCAGTCCCGGTAATG
>JTDE01000101.1:67300-80523 GCA_014338405.1 Paragonimus skrjabini miyazakii | reverse complement strand
TTTTCTGCACACTGCAGCTTACCACTTTTGATTCTTTCATCTTACTGTGGATATCCACAAACTTTTCAGGGTAGCCGTTATCCACCAGTGTCTCCCTAATAAACTTTTCTTATTTCTCTAATCGATCTGTTGTGCAAATCATTCTGGTTCTGTGCAATAAAGTTTTCACTTGCCCTCGTTTATAAGCAGTAGGTGCGAAGCTGGTGAACTGCAAATATTGTTCACTACAGGTTGGCTTGCGATAAACAGATCGTTGTAATTCACCGTCTTGATATCTGGTTATAAGAGTGTTTAAGAACGGCAAGCAATTATTAATTTCCACCTCATAAGATACAGAGAGGTTTGGGTGGAGGGAGTTCAAACAGTTACAAAATGAAGTAAAAGCGCATTTATCAGTAAAAGCTAAAATGTCGTCCACATAACGTTTGTAAAGCAGGATCCTCGAAATCCTTTCTTGAAATTGCCCTTCAAGCATTCCCAAAAATACATCTGCCAATATAAGAACCAGTGAGCTACCCATGGCTACACCATCAATCTGTCTATAGTTAGTACCTTCGAACTCAAAATGACTGTTGTCTGTACGGGCAAAAATGAGGTCCTTAAGAAGATCTAATGGAATACCTACATTTACATTTTGACTAAAAATAAAATCACATAAAAATTCAACGGTTTCACGCAGCGGTACATTAGTAAATAAAGAGTCTACGTCGACCGAGTGTACCATCTGTGGACTTACTGAATTGTTCTCCAGAATTTCTGCTAGCTCAAAGGAACTACAAACACAATTTGGGGATAACAATTGACCAAACTGACAAACGTTAGCTGTGGCAACGGAAACGTGGGAAATATGAATAACCTATAGTCCAACATCACTGTGTTATTTGACTTTTGGTACATCCAACATCTCACATCTGCGTCTGTCTAAAGCCTAGCGTTTAGTTCGGTGAAGTAATCCAGAATAAATCATGAAAAGTAGATCGAATGATTAGAATATGCGACAGCAACATGCACTATCTCGAAAATGCAGGGACTATCGCTTTCTCCTAATGCTTAATCATTGAAACATTGAATCTCTCGTGGCTATTGGAATAGAATAGACAAAAGACATAAATTGCGATATGAATTCACTTCGCACACTCTCATCTGCCGTAATCGTGTGACTAGCATGAAAGCAAAACCATCAATACTTAAAGGAAACAATCAGAGGTACAAATCGGGCTGGATTGTAGTTGGCAATCACGGCTAAACCCACGGTAAATAAACGATGACAGTCAGTTGTTTTTGTGTGCATAGAACAGGCTGTCGACGGCTGATCAAAAATGCTTCAATATATTTGACAATGTATGAGTTGTGAGCGTTCATCAAGACCTTAAACGAAGATGTGATATTGACACTGTGACCTGTAGTCGACAGATGCCTTGCAGTGGATGAAGTGGCGTTTTGTCCCCGCTGGGTGTCACTCAGTGGCCGATGAGTCAGTGCAACTTTTAACCAATCTGGGATGTGCTCCCTGACCCCAGTTTTAAGCATCCTTTCTGTTCTACTAACGTATGTGCTTCCGAAACCGCAGTTGAACTGATCGATACAATGGCTGGTAGGAAACATCGGAATTTTCTTTTTGACCGGGGGTAGAGGTAACTTGGCCGTTTATGAGAGCAGGAGAAGCTTTGTTGCATTGTACACACGTCTCAATGCGGCACTGACAATCATTCCAAAGGTGTTCATCAAACCATCACCTTTGAAGGGGAGTTTGATGTAGACTGCTTTTATGCACTTCAACAGTTGCTTGCTCCGCAGGAGCAATTTTACTCCATTTCCGGGTGAAACGTCTTGGGAAGTGGTTTGCACCAAGCGTTTCATACAACACTGTTTGCTCAGCTTATAATCTGTCCTAAAAGCATATTCTTGACGTTCTGTAAAACATTGGATGCACTAGTGACCTTCTGTGTGCAACGGGAGTAAAGCTCTTGAAGTTCATGTATTGTCCCGTCCATGTTGGTTTACGGTACACCGAACGTTCGACAGATCTGTCTGAACGTTGTCAAACCAGGATATGAAAGAGGAGCAAACAATTATCACTTTCGCACTAAACCGTAGTTCAAAGATTCGCATGGATTGAGTTGAAAATTTGAGTCGTTCTTCCCACTTGTTCCTTGTCTTGTCCAATCAAGAACAAGTCCTCGACATATTATTTGTAAAGTTTCAGTCCGTCTACAACTAGAAGTATTGACTGTTAAACTTTGAACACATCAGCTAAAACAGGACTGACTGGGTTTCCCCTGGCTACGCCATCTATCTGTTGAAAGCCCTTACCTGAAAAATAGAATCTCACATTTTTCGTGCATAGTAAGTGTAAGCGCTTCAAATAGTCAACAGGGACTGGAAGACAAATGAAGTTGGATAGAAACAAGTCACATAAAATCCTTCGTTTCGCGTGGTGACATGTTTGTAAATAAAGAAATAACATCAACAGAACACATCTGTTCTCTGACAACATTCAGGTATCAATTCAAAAATGTCTTTCAACGTATGCACACATAGTTTTTGTCGAAGAGGTTTTAAAATGTCAACCAGCCATTTTACTAGCTAGTGGTAGGGAGAATCGCTGCTTGGCAAGATTGGCCGTTCAACTTTGAAGCGGACAATCAGGATCGTTTATGACTGGAACGTGTACCCTTATTTTGACTGTGGAATCGTGAAGTACCTGCATGTCTTTGGCCACCTCTTTAGAAGTTCGACGTTTGATAGTCACGCCTGTCTATGTGGAGAAGAGTTCTTTTTATCTTCCTAAATGTTTCCTTGAAGAACTCCACCGGGGATCGGATCAAGGGAAAAAAAGATCCAACCCCGTTTATAACGTAAAGTCCTGTTACCAAAGAAAGTGGTGATCCAGCTGAGAGTCTCTTCTTCGATCTTATAAGTTTCCAGTTTCTGCAAAAGGCGGTCATGTGGGATATGGTCAAATGCTCTAGCAAAGTCAAATAATGTGGCGTATGAGATGTGACCGTTGTTTTTGGCCCCTGTCTGACTTTCCTGACAATCAACATATTGTTTACGCCTGTCTAGTTGGAGAAAAATTCGTGAAGAATAAAAGAGAAAGCGTTATTCGAGAAGAAATGTTTAAAGATTGCAATTTTTAATAAATGCTTCATTATCTTACATAGGATGCAGGAGAGTGTCAATTGCCTACTCCAAATATAGTTGTGACAGACAATGCCGGTGTCTGGTTGAACAAATTATGGAGGATCACCACCAAACCAACGGTTACTTTGAGGATCCGGAAAGGAATCGCGGCTGGTTTCGTTGTACTGTACGAAATGACCTCAACTAAGAGATACGGACTATCGATTATAGGGAAGTCGGCTGTCGGGAGTAGATTTTGAAAGTTTTATCACGGGATAACTGGATATCAATCCGGTGGAACAATACTTTAGACAGCTTAATACTACTCCCTAAATACTTCAGAAGCCACTTGAGGATTGGAAAGGGTTCCCTTGTCAGGCAGCCGCAGAGGAAGAGCTTTGGGTTTCTTTTTTCCCTGGCGGAGCTGAAGTTTGTATGGAAAATCCTTAGTTTCTCATGCTACCAGCAGAAAGTTTGTCTGTAACTGGTGTGTGTTGACGGGTTTCCCGGTTGTATTTGGCAGTTGGTTACTTGCTCATTTGACTGGATACAAAAAGACAGAAGAACATGATATATAGTCTGATGATGGAGTCCTTGTTTCCAGAGTGAATATACGGATGGCGACTGAGTTTCGCACGTCTTCTCGGCCGTTGGCGATCGCTTCATCACAATTCGAGCGTATGTGACCATATTTGTAGGTGGCTTCATCCGCTATCATTGGTTCAGGACGGACGGCTTTTGAACCGCTTCCGTCTTCCGCTCTACGGAAGGGTGATTAGCAGTTTGACATACACAAAAAGTTAGATTATATTCTAAGTTGGAAGAATGCCAGGTAAGAAGAGATTCCAACCACCCATTGAAAACGCATTTGGAACAATTCCAGCATGAGTATTCTGAGATGCCTGCAGGTTCATGATGTTATGGAACTTGGAAATAAAGCTATTTCTGGTAGACCCTGCTACGGGTGAAGGAGCTGGAAGTAGGGAAGAAGAGTGGTAGTTTGCATAATTGTTGTGGGTCACTACTTCAGGCATAACTCGTTCTGCAGGTAACTAGTCATTTGGGGTATAAGGATAATCACTTTTGTTGTGAATAAAAGCGCTTTGATTGAACCCGAGGGGGTTGCTGCATGCAGTTTAGAGCGGAATGTAAGATCGCTGCTCTAACCTGGCGCTTCGGATCAGCCTTGGTATATAACTTTGTCCTGGCAATCTGGGAGCGCTTCTCTAGCTCTTGGAAACGGCAACCAAACAAAATTATCTCTAAATGAGCTTCGGATGCCCTCGTATCCGTTGATTCGTCAAGTACATCCCATGTGCTAAGCTTTCTGAATGGTGTCACAAGATGTGCGAATGACTCTTGAAGATTTTGAACGAAGCCTGTGGTAATCGGGTTCACTAGATCTAGTGAGAAGGAAAGGTTTAACACTGTATTGGCATATTCACATAGGGAGAACGTGGTCGGAAGCTATCTGCATAACACAACCTTCTCCTCCTGGAATGCCCTGTCCTCTGTGTTACAGTCAATGTTATTTTCACAGTGACCTTGTGCAATGAATGGACATTCTCATATATCATGCAACTACATGTAAACGCGTTTTGTTTTGGCTCACTGTCAGTGGCGGGTAACTGGATGGTCACAGGCCCGGCTAGGTTGCAACTATCTTTGCATTGTTGGCTAATACAGCTGAATGGAAGCGTCGAGGAAGTGGGCAGAATCAACTGGTCTACCTTGAGGCCAGTACGTTTGGAATGGTACCAGTGTACCTATTTCTGGCAGTGCATGCTGTTCTGAATGGTCATGCGACAACCGAATCGGCCGAAAACACTCGATATCTCTGATCCGCCAATACTGCTAGATATTTGAGTGTCACTGTGGTGTGGTACACGAAAAAGGACGATCGATGATAATGCTGCCTTACGACAGAATACCTCAACGCGGGGGGAGGCACGTCCACTAACCCTCAACGATCGGATGGCGGACAACAGGGGCAATCGGATGACTCATCGCTCGATCCGATCGGACCAACGGGCGAGAGATGGTACGCAAAATAGGATGGACGATCAAATCGGAGGTTCGATTATTCCAACACTTGGGGGAACATCTCGACACGGTCAAAGCTAGCAGTATATAGATGAAGGACAACACGAGTGACCGGATGAGCCATCGCTCAATAGAATCGGATCATCGGACGAAGATTGGTGGGCGGAAAACCTCCGGATAGAAGGCGCCGATCACACACATAAACCACGCAGAAGTGCACACGACGCGTGAGCAGAAACCTCAGGGTGTTCTGGACTAGAATTCTGACTCATAAACGCGAACGCGCGCGTAGCATGTGATCAGTAAAGATCGTGCTTTTTTGGACGCCTTTTCGCTACAGAAAGTAACCTTAAATTCATCACATTAAATTATTTCCTTGAGAGAAATTTGTGACATCCCCAAAAATGTACACACGAAAAGAAAAATAACCACTGATGTACAGTTTACGCCAGGTGGTCTAAAAATCGTACACTGAAGCAATCACATATAACTTTCAGAAAAGTGAATTATAACACATTAAGGTTGATACATACATCTGCAGTATAACTATCTACCATGACGGTCTTCGCAGGCATTGGTGATCCTTATCATTTGCCGACCATTTTCCCGCTAATTTTTTAATGTAACTGTAATGTGATATCCATCAGAACAATTCGGTTAACGAGAGACACAGGAACCCAACATTTTTCTTTTCTTTTCCAGTCCCCTTGATGTGCACTTCCAGATGGCCACTAGGACTCTAACTCAGTCTGCTTGCCGCGTATGAACATTGAACCTTGTGCTTGATGATTATGGCAATTTCCACTGCCAACCTCGAACCACGAAAGATGTGTGAGTTACTGTTACATAGTCAGCGTAGGGATTTACAGATTTGTGCCGTCATAACTGCTATCGGAATGATTATCAGAAAGATGAAAAGAAAACAAGTCATTTGAAGACTAACTATTGTGTACCAGTGTGGTAGCATTATCGAGATATTTCCAACTAAACAGTTACAACAGCTGGAAGAGGGATGAGGCAAGCCACCCGAGGTTGTTAAAACATAGAGTATTACAACTTGCTACTAATGTTGTGTTATTCTCAATCCATTTATCTACAGGGGTGGGTAAATGTTTACAGAATATTCGTCGCTAAACTCCTGATTACCACTCCTACAACATACGAAACATTTTAATTATACAATGAAGTAGTCAGATGTCTTTACTGTGACTCAACATTATTCAAGTGAAATAAACGTCTGGTGTTTAATTTTATATGTACAGAGTAAAGATAACCAGAATACATTGTTTAATTTATAGGTTTTTGATTATTGTAAAGAAGGTAATTTACTCCGTTTTATGGATGGAAATTATGTAAAGACTTGAGATTGATGAATAAAAACTTCAACTCGAAACATACTTCATATATGTCGCTAACAATTCCGTTATTTTTGTTTCATGATTTCAAACACGGACGAGTGCAGGCTGGATGGCATGTAGGTACCTATGAACAAATAATGTTGATGTACGTAATTTATTGACAGTTCATTACTACGGACTTACACGGATCTTGTCATCACAACAGTTTGTACCGTGTATAGCTAGGGAGAAAAAATGGTGAAGACATTGAGATGATAAAAGTCGTCTTCATTCGTTGTTTATGTTGATAGCGTGAAACAAGTTCTGTGATGATTACAGTGTTCCTGTACTGCTTCACATTTGGTACTATAAATTTAACTTGGTCACACTTGAATCTGTTTGATTTCAGAATAGATGACTTTTGCTCAATTTCAGTTCAATTCTGAAACAAACATGATCTAGTTATGCAGATCGTTCCATCACCACCCTCTGGAGTGCTATGCTGAAAGAGATACAATGTCATCCACAGGTACATATAAGAACAGTCCTGCAGTAACCATAGCTTATTTTACGGTTAGCAGATAAGAATCTACCTGACGCATTGTCACATGTTCATAAAATCCAAAGTCTTTCAAATATTAAGCCTTGGCAAAAACCACACGGTAAGCAAGTAATTTGGTTTTGCCAATCTAAATGATGTAGGCCTTGTGTGTAGTAGTGAATTATACATTGCTACTTCAATAGGTAACGTTAATCTCAACCAGCAAGAACTGAACGCAGAGATGTCGAATCACAGAGTAACAATATACTGATATGGGTTATGCTTTGATGAACTTAAGTAAATTGGTGACCATCGTCAAAGGATTATTCATACTGCCAATTTGGGCGTTGTTCACGACGTAAATTTTGTTAGCACAGATGGTTATTTGACACTGGTCACCAGGTGAGACTGACCAGACATCAATTCATTCGCAAGATCGTATTACTTTGAGTCTTTTCTCCGCCAGTTGCGAATGCCTACTTGTTTTGAAGCCTGTTGTGAAACGCCCCCTCCGTACACTGAATGGTGTAAAAACATGAAGTCTTATAAGGACAATCCCTTTTAAGTTCATTGTAACCACTACTTTTAATGTCGTATTTCTCCACTTCCGCTTTAAGTCACTATGCGTGAACATCTACATGTGTGCGCAACACGTACGCAGTCGTACATACGCAGCACACTATATTTACACACCATACCGTTTGCTATATTGCTGGTTCTCCTGTTAATTTCAGCTAGATCGATTGAACGATTTACTCTAATCGGTAACTGCTTCATCATATTTTTATCCACTTCCCGATAGTTACAGGCCTGCACAGTCTATGGCGTTGTCCATTGCGCCTAGTCGTCGTATTGTGTTTCTGATACTATGATTGTCATTAGTGATCAGTCAGCATGTGGCGGTCAGCCCATTATATGTCAAACAGACACAGGGCTAGACAGTATATCACAGCCGCACACCGTTACCACGGTTTGTGAAATGCCGGACTGTATGCACTTTACATATGGAGTCTTCGACCGCAGTTGCACAGTTGAGACAAATCTCAGCTCACCTGTCAAGTCTATTCCACACTACAAACACTGTGCCAAATCTATTCATGCATTCTCGTGCCCTTTTACCAGCGGCTAAACACATATGAGATGCCCGGATTTAATCCAGATGCAAGGTAAGTACCGCTACTTGGATCGTAAGGATATTGAAAACTACTGAGCACATTCATATTATACGGGAATGTAAATAATTCGGCTTTACTGACCTCAGAATGCACCCGTTTCTCTGGTAGTAACTACTTCCGGCCGGACACATCTAAAATGAGACGTGAAGCTAGCCATTTAAAAGAAACACATCATTCGCGAAACGTGTTCTTTTTACTCTCACTATCTGACACATATGTCACCTAACTCGTCTTCTTTCCTGTGAGCTATACATTGGTATTCATTGAATGTGATCATAAACGTTTCCGCATATAACGAAAAAGACGCCCGCAAACGGACAAGTTTGCATCCTGAAGGATATATAGTGCGTAGGCGTTGCGTGTGGGTAGATCATTTTGTGGTTACTTGCTAGACTGATCGTGTTATTCTGACTAAAGTCCGCCTGACCTCTCGATGAATAGACGTCTACATTCTTTACCCGTACTTTTAGCTCGATGAGTGAATTCTAGTCTGGGGGAGTTGGTCATATGTGTTTGCTTGTTGGTGACGATTTGCCTATTGGGTTTTAGTCAATAATTGAATTTCAACGATGACCAATCCGTTTACCCGCTTCAGAAACATATTTGTGAACTAAATATCGAAAGCTTGCCGTGACATAAGTGGCATTTGTTTGTTAATTGAATTTCGTGGAATGCACATAACTGCTTTGGCGATCGTTGCCACTGTCCGTATCCTGCAACCCCTTATCAAATAACTTACAACATGAGTGGCATATGAAAACTTTCGTACTAGTAGGTAGCTTGCTGGTTATTCACGACTTCTTCGAAAACTAAGTGGAGTATGTGGAACGGTGCTGATAGTCAGCAGCACAAAACTGCCGGAAATTGTACGGATCGCAAACTTGTTCAAATTCAATTAACTAACTAGCGAATGTACGGAATCCCAACTCGTTACAAACCTAACTTCACATTTTGTTACCGATGGGTTGTGATATCAGAAAAGAGGTAAGTATAATTACATTTTTATTCCTGGATTTCGTTTACTTTTCTTCCGGCAAAACGTGACTGTTAGGCAAAAAGATCCACGACACGTAATTCGCAGGCATACTAAAATGAAAGTTTAGGGCTACTGTGGCGTGTAAATTTTATCAAATCTATCAGCTATTGATACGATGACCATGAATAATTTTGTTCACTTATAATGCACACTCTCAAGCAGATGCTTGTAGGGTTTTTCCTATTTTTCCTAACTAATGATAAGTCACTTTCGCACAGCAACACTTTTGCTTCACTTTTCGCATGTTGTTCAAATCTATTACAGTGACCTAGCATAATATTACGAGTTTGATCACACCGGTCTACTGTTCCCACTGTTTATGCGACCAATTCACCATACCATACAAATTTTTCACCCAATTTTTAGCTCCGTCGTATTACGAACGTCGTCGCAGCCCCCATCACGCTGCAGCGTTTCAATGCAACTCCGCAATATCCTTGCTTTTCGAACACAATGTGGAATATGGTGGTAGGAACTCCAAACACTTGTGTACACCTTCTGTGAGTCAAATTCCTGGATCATCGTAAATTGACTGAATTGTATGATCTCTAGGTTACGTCCGTTCATTTTGTCGCCATTGATGGCCTATTGAGATAAGCCTGCACTTACATAGACTATTCAGTAATGTTTACTTGATCACTACACACTATGTGACTGTTGTCCTCCTTGTTTTCACTCATCACGTAGTAGTCTGAATGGGTTAATCGAACCGACAACCCCTTGAGTTACTGATACAAGCTCTCGTCTGCTCCATCGCCATTTCTATTAATAACACTTTTGAACGGAGCAATACTGTGCTCAATGCATTGCTATGTTTTGCGTTCCGTTTAGATGTCATCCAGTTATTCTGTATGCTATGAGTGTAAATAAAACTAGCAGAATAGCGTCAACTTCTGACAGTCTATTTTGAAATATTCTGAAAACCATTTAATTCCTTTGTCTTTAGATAGTGCAAGCTGATAAAAAACTGTATCCAGTTGTACGAGCGAGTTGTAAACAATGAAACATATTGACATGTTGAATAATCTTTCTGAAATTTCCCCTGTTCTATCAGATACAGGACGATAACAGTTTGGCAGCAACAGTCATAAGCACGTCACCACGATTTACGTGATCTGATCTACTCCTCGCTATCAAAGAGACCAATCTGTGATACAACAGATTAATGTGAGTAGATCGCATATTTGTGAGAAATTTACTTCAGTGAATTAATTGACAAAGGCTTCGTTAGAAAACCGATTGAAATCAGAACAAATGAATACTTTTATATAATTGTTTTTTATAAGCTTTGATTAAAAATTGTAATAAAAGAAAACAACAGACCGTGGTACACTGAATGCTATGAGCCACTTACACAAATCCCAGTATTATGAAATGAAGACGCAAGTTTGTGCTAGTGAAAAGGTTTACAATTTGAAAATAATTTGTAATAAAACCAGATAATGGAAAATTTCTGCAGAAAATATCATGACAAACAAAATATCAGTTAAATATTCTGTCCGAAACCAGAGTGGAACAAAAAAACGATCAAACGAAACGTAATTAACCATTTGTATGTAGTACTGAAAAGAAAACGCAGTATAACTTTTTTATGACAGGGTTAAAGAAAGCACTGCAGATGCTTGTGAGTTAGCTCGTAAGCAAAGACCAAAAGTTGTACCCTTTATCGAAACACCACAAAAGGGCTTTACGTAGTATTACTGTAGTTCACACAGAGATGAGATCCTCTTCAACATTCATCAACTTTAGCAAAGACGTACTGGTCCTTCTGGGAGTTCGTCGTCAGAAACATAGTGCAATAAATACCGACGAATAAATTTGTTAAGCAGGTGGACGTTGTTGTTCTGTTCCAGTTTGAACCGCCAATCGGCAATACCAGCTGCGGTTTTTCGGTGGATAGGGGTTGTCCTTAAAATAGCTGAAAACTGTAGTTATGTCTGGATTATTGAGGAGGTTGTCCGGGATTATCGTAGAACCCCCAATGTTGACGGGCAGCTCAAAACTGGAATTTCATAACTGTAATATATTCTGTACTAATAACTTTTAAGACTCTCTACACCACAGTGCTCTAGTTGAATCCCTTGAAGGATGGCACTATTAAAAATGATCGTTCTTTGGGCGATTGAAAAGAAACGTCCAGGTACTTCAAAATACATAATAACCTACGATATAGTGTCAGAAGAATTTACTGAGTGCATTCATGTCTGTCTGAAGTGTGTTCAGCGTGCAACCAAGAACAAAGGTTATGAATGAAACGTATAGCTTGGACAGGATCGTGAGTGGTGACCATAGCAAAAAAATCGCCAACAAAATTGGGTGTCAAACGTGTAGAAACATCTGAAATGACGCACAGACCATGAACTCAACAATGTTAACAATGCATCAGTCAAATTAAGGTATTACAGTTTCCCCCGAAATGGGAGAGTCGTCAGAAAGACCGCCAAGTCTTACCTCAGAGAAGAAAAACCAGTTTTAAGATAGACTTTACAGCTGGTAGATGCAAATAAACCAATGAAAAACAAACTGCAAAAACGCATTTCACGTTTCGCTAATCGTTTTGACTAACGAGTAAGTCATGTAAGACTAGGGTGTTTCTCAAAATAAAGGCTGGTCTTCCCTACTGTCGATCGGTGAAATTAACGGTAATATTACGGAGATAACGGATGTGACTTAGTTAATAATAGACAATGAAAATATAATGCAAAGCCCCTGGAAGAAACTGAGTCTTGGGTAATTAGGAACACCTCCTAGGCAATAACCCCAAACAACAAGCTTATGCTAACCAAATTCAACATAACACGGTTGTTCTGTAGCGCCGTAAGTATCACACAAGGTGTGCGCCCTGGGGACAGCAAACGATTGCAAACCTAAAATTGCTTGCTTCTTTGTAATGCTTCCCAACGTTTAATTGAGTACCCACAGAAAATGAGACTGAATCAATTTTGCATCTTGACTGTTGTCCAAAATGCCCTCCCATTTTAAGGTTGCACACAATCTGGCCAGCCATCACATAAGTAAGAAATCAGTATATACTTATTTTACTGTAAAAAGACAGCAGACACGATTTTATTTATAACCGCAATTGATTACCCTCAAAAATTTACAATAAAAGGTCAACGTCACCAGTAAACGTTGTGGATATTGAGCATGGTCTACAGAATGATAACCAAGTGTAAAATAACCAATTGGTGGTGCAGTAACTTCTGCTTCCGCTTGACAAAACTAATAATTCGCATTGTTCTTATGAAGAGTCATTTTTCTTGCCTTGCATTGTTCATTTATTAAACTTTTAAAATAATATGCAGAAAGGTAATATTAGTTTTGGCATTTCATTTGTGAAACGTTTTCCCTCATTTGTTTTCACTAGAATGGCTGTAGCACATACTAACATACATTTAGCATAGCCTTTGATGTTATTTTAAAATCAACTGTTTTTTCAAATCTGCGTTCAAATGGTTAATGTACATCAAAAGATCAGCAACAGATTGTAACGCATTTTAATATTCACTAATGAAAAATATAAGATACAACCGTATCAAGTTTACTCCTGCTCAATAGAGGGTTTTACTCCAAAAACATCTGCTGGGACTTTCAAATTTCATTCTGCTTGAGAACATGAATGCACATTTTTGGCCAGATATCGTCGAGAGGTCTGAGTTAGTGTTACACTGGTTGTTACTAAAAGCTGATTTACACTCAGCCGTTAAGCCAAGTTTATCGGCATCTTTGTTTTCATGCTGATGAGTGTTGTCTCAGTTCGATTTAGATAGGGATTACAACCTAACCAGCACAACAATTGTGATCCGCAAAGCAGAAATCATTACTGTGTGACTTGGTACACACTTATTTGCCCATTCACGTTTAAAAAACCTCAGTTTACAGGTACTTTAAATAATAATAATAGAACCTCTTACAAATTTGTTGTTTGAAATTTTGGAATTTCTTTAGGCTCCATCAGATTACACCAT
>JTDE01000101.1:0-67200 GCA_014338405.1 Paragonimus skrjabini miyazakii | reverse complement strand
GCTAGTAGCACAACAACGCATCGCATCTAGCCAGGTTGAAGTTTTACTCGTCAAGCACAAATTTCCCCTATAATTTCTACTAAATGAAAGACAGACAGATGTAAACTACATCACAACAAATTATATGTTGCAAAGTTGTTTGAAATACTCGTCGAAATGTCTGTCGCACATCTGTTTGTTATTGCCATCATGTTCACTGTTTTATTACACTTTAGTTTATAGAATCCGCCTCTGTGTCGTTCAGGTGAAATCGGAAGCTCACACTGTTCACGTCTGTTTGTCACTGAAGAAGAACATTACAGAATTTCAATCCCTTCGTGTGCGGTTCTATTAAAATTGTTCATTGTCAACAACCTGTTGGTCCAAAATTTGTCCATGATTTGCTGAGTGTAAACTATGTCTGATCAAACGGGTAGCCATGCAGATAGATTACGAACAGTTTCGCAGTTTTTGCATCGTTTCAAATGTGTGAACACGATTCAAATCATTATCAGTGTGCTAGTGAGTAATACCTTCACCTACGGGGATAATGAAGAATGACATTTTGTAGCCGCAGTTTACGTGACATTTTTGTGACTACTAAAGTTAGATGTAATCCAATTTTCATTAATCTCTTGTATATCCCTAACGTATGACAGTCCGTCGTGGTCGAAAATGGATGCGTGTGAATGTATTATTGTTCAGTTCAGTGAAGCACGTTCAGAATTATTAAAACGAACTGACATAAAGCGGCAGTTGATATCGCATGACCAATCAACCAACTGTCACATGCATTCAATAATGCTTTAATAATAGGCATCATTTTGGAAATCGTGACTGTTTTTCCAGAAAATCAGCTCCTAATTTTAGTCAAATTGTTTCGAAGTTTACTGAGGGCAGGATAAATTGACCTGTCATTTGTAAACGAAAGAGCAAGTCATTTCAAAATACGATACACTTTATATTCTTTGTAGAACGATATAGTTAATTTTGGTGGATTGAAAGGAAAAACTTTGCCCTGTAGGAAAAGATGAGTAAGCGCTGTTATCGTTGTAGCCATTGTAAAATTATATGCCATAGTTTACTTACCTCTATAAGAAATAGTTGCATCTGGTGCCATTTTGGGAGAAATAGACCTTTCAGAAACACGAACAAATCAATGTTTGCGTCAAGTACAGCCAGGTATGCACTGATTGCTCGACAAATCAATAACGTAAAAGTGCTTGTGAGCCTCCTTTCCATAAAACTTTGGAAAGCCGAAGCTAGTGTAACCCAGACTTAAAAATTCGCATGAGATTTCAGGGAGAAGACATGATTTTGTTCCCTTAATAAGCGCATAGTGCTTTGTTCCCCGTAGGTTTCGTGTAGACTACTGTGCGGGAATTTGGTAGTATTTTTGACTGTGTACTAAACCAGCCTTACCTAAAATGTGAGTAAGAAGTATAAGCGCTTCTCTTCCGTTGTGATCCCAAGCAGTTGTGAGTATACTTCTCACAAACACATGAAACAGGAAGTTGAGGACGTCAAACTGAACACTACACTATGAATCTTGTTACACTGGAAATAATAAACAAAATTTCTAACACTTAAAACTTCTCCCGTGTTAAAAAGACCGGCTGATGAAAATAAGTCGGAATCATCTGATACTAAAGTTAGCTGGCACCATAGTAGGGAATGGCGTAGTGTTGCCTTGCTGGTGTGCAGTTCATGCTTCGGAATTCCAACATTCAACTGCTATTTGTGTTTTGATAAGGCGAAAACATCGTAGACGTACTTCATTTTATTTTCAGACAAAAACCAATGTTCGACAACGTGAAGAGGCCTAGTTGTTCGTTCTCAAATACCGAGTAGACCGTATAGTTTAAAGGTGGTGTTATTGTCTACTTTAACATGTGGTATTCCAGGTTCGTTTCATGAGAACTTAGTCACAGTTTCAAGATCATCATTCATGATGGCACAACTGTGTTCACGCAACAAAGTTCAAACTTCTTTTACGACGACCGCACAGCAACTGGTAGTTAGAAAACACCAACACTATGCGAGCATCTGCAGACCTAACCTGATTGATGCGGTAACATTTAAGCATTTCCTCATCGATAGCTTCCATTATTTCACCTGTAAAAACTCTGATTTGAAATAACTCAACTGCGTACATTATTTCCGATAGTTTCCGCTTATCGTGTCAGCAGTAGTTGTGAGTTCGAGCCACTTCATTAACTTTTGTTGGTCTGACGACTTCTTTCAATATGCAGCTATAGCGGAGTCCAAGGAATGATCAATCCATTACCAGGTCCCTCTACACGGTTTATTTTAGCTTAATACAGTAAGAATAGTCGTAGTGAGATAAGTTCATTAATGATGCTTTCCTACGTATTCCGAAGCTATTAAGTAGGACTGTCTTTCTTGTGTGGTAATCCTCACTTCGATCAGGTCTCATGTTGCTGAAATTCTGTCTTTCTCTCATGAAGAAACTTCACAAGTGAGCGAAGTACATTACCCAGAAGATGGTTCCTGCAAACACGGTCAATGTACTAAAATGATTTTTCACCACCCGACCAGTTTCTGATTGACATCCTCAAAAATGATGAGGTACAGTGTCTCCGAAACGCACTAAAATTTTATGTTTCACCAACTCATGTGAAACAATTTTTGTTGTAAGTCGGTCAATAATGGGTAATAAAACTACAAAAGTTCATAGAAAAATAATGACGGTTTCATCTTGTTTTGTTATAACGCTGATGAGCTGCAGAAATGCTCTGATATTCGCTGGTCATTCGCAAAAGCTGGTAAACACTATTGGAACTTGTCTCCATTTTGAGATGTTAATGACATTTCGGTAGAAAATAAGTTCTATATCATGAGTCTACAATTTTTACGCGATAGTTGCGATTCAAGTCATCAAAATAAGCTATGTATTTAAACTAATATAAAGTGTTAATAGGAAACCATACCAACTCAGTAAACCTGAAGTCCAGAAAAACAAAACCGGCACTCAATTAAGAATCGGGACAAAGAATGCCCTTCATCAAGCCACTCCAGTGATACAGAATATTGTTCGAGACAATTTATTTCATTTGTATCAATTAGAAACTGTTCAGATACTTCACAGACAAGTATGAATCAGGTGACGTATATCTATCAAGTGAAAGAATGTCGGACTAAATGCTGCCAACAGTTTTGTGTAAATTTTTCGTTTTCACATTCGAAGTTAAAACGAGACATGAGCATGAAGCTAGGATCCATAAAACGTACAGACTGTCCAAAATGGACACCATAGATTAATTGCAGTACATACTTATGCCCGTACTGCAACATTTGTTACAAACTATCACACATGTAGACTTTAGTATCCCAGTTCGTTGTTTGTTTACGTTGACTTCAACTAATTGCGGCTGTACTGAAAGTTTCACTGGAAGAACGAATCGGCGGTTATGTTAACATACAACATTCGAACAAAACGAATCGTTAGGCAACTTCTACATGCCACTTACTTAAGGAGGTAGAACCGTTCGGCAATTTTCGTAATCTAACGTCCAGGTCAATTGAGTATAGCGGCACAAAAACTGTCAATACTACTAGCCTCTGTTATGTGTACAAGAAGACAATATATCTAGATCAACATATCGCGATTGGTACTTTCATTGTAGATTGACAGCTCGTCTGAATCCTATATACTATGACATTTTGCGTCTGCGGTCTATAAAATAAAATGCACAACTCAAAACGAGCCAAACATTTGAATTTTAGAAATACTTTGATGTATACTACAGTGCAAGACAAATGTTGTGTGCACGAAAGCGCACATCGTTCAGTATATTTGCTTACTCTGCTACTGGTAGACGCCACGGATGCAAGCCTATGTAGAGCAAATTCTGAATGATTAACGATAACTTCTCAGTTGTGTTCCTCAACCAGCGTGTCTAACGCTTGCTGACTAACTGAAGGAGAATGACAGAACGACCTAGTAATGTTGTTTAGTAGAAAAACTACATAGTAAGTGATCATATGAGTGGATAGAATTCTCCTCCTTATGTGCTTATCATTACCAAACAACTTTTAGTCAACTGCGCGAAATGAACAATTTCGACTGGATACTTATAACTACCTCTGAAGAGTTCATTGAAGATCTGCATGAATCGACTTTTGATTATCTATCACAGATTAATCGTAGTGCGTAATATTGCAACTCTGCAACCCTGATGAGTTGCAGTTGGAACAAGATATGCTCAGAAAATCGCTACTTCAACCAGATATCCTGAAAAGTTCATAGACACTCACAGCAGGGTGACCAAATACAATAAGCCATTACAAAAAGCTCAAAAGAAAGATATATTCCTATTTTTGGAATTCAAATGTGATCATCTGGCAAATGGCATCAGGCACAAAATGCAATGTGCTCTATCTCGTACGTATGCAGCTGCCCAATTACGCTTGGTTCAAACCACGAAAGGACCCGTCCCACACAATTGCGCACGCAATTTGTCTGACTATTCTATCATTTACATTGCCTATCAGTTCACTTGCAGCTGTGTTGATGTTTATATAGGCAGAGCAAACTGACAACTATCTCAGCGAATGGTAGAACATGTCCCGAACTGGTTAAGACAACTCATGACACAACAATCTGAAATCAGTGAATCTGTTGGTCAGAGCCCCGCATCATCGACTGCCGTACATCTCATGATAACAGGTCACCAGACTGATCCACTTAAATCATTCAAAATATTGTTACACCACCAGAACTCGAAGCTACTGTCCTTGAGCAAAGTCATGTTGACCAGAACTCACCAGCCGGCGCTATGTGCACCAAAGTAGTGGAAGCAACCCAGAGGGTTGCCGTGGTGGCGATGACATAATACGTGGTGTGAATGTATGCATGTCTTTACCCTGTCCATCTCTAACTATTGAGAGTAAACGGATTGTTGACATATCGCAAATGTCTGCTCTGGTAATGTTATTAAATGGAATCCAATAATTCATGATTATCCACAAGCCTTTATCTTTCGGTAGAACAACTCTGACCTTACAGTTATGCTCCTTGGCCGACATATTTCATATGATCAAAGATTCATCAAAAAATTGTTTCATTGTGAAACATTTACCAAAAATAGCTTGTGATTACAATGCGAATAGCATAACCAATATGCAATTTAGAAGACTGCTGGTTTCTCCGTTATATGTTCAGCCTACTAGAAAGAATGTGCTTTATCTAAAAAGAATATTTGCAAGGTCGTAAAAGAACGTACAATATTCTCAGATATGTATCCACCAAACGCTTCTGAGAAGTCTAAAACATCGTCAGCCAAAATTATTCCACAGTTTCCATGTGCATTCATCAGAACGCAAAAAGTGTCCGCCTATCTCCGGTGAACTTCAGTCATACAACAGCTGTATATCATGTAATGGAATCGCATTACATGTAACTGATTAAAAATTCTCCGTTGGGTCTTTACCAAAATTATCAGTTCAGTCCTTGCTTTAGTTATCGATTACACACCTCTTGTCATTTCCGTTATGATTGGCGATGAGAATCGCGTATACAGAATGAACAAGCAGATAAATTTCAACGAAACTACTAGAGTACAACCGGTTGGAAAATGGAGTGTTTTGCCAGTGAAATTAGCATTACTGTTGCCAAATAGGATGCATAAAGGAAATTCACCAACCATACACAAGTAGTGTGATTCGAAATAATGATAAACTGAGGCTCTTCATATTGCAATACAGTGGCGCTAAGTTTCCGCCGAGGCCTCAAATTATAAACGGTCATGTGGGTATACGCATAAAACAAGTTTTCTGTCACACGTTAATTGCCTTCAGGGTCTTATGAAATCACATTCATCGGGTTAAACTGTGGTTATGAAATTTCTACAACAAAGTGAAACCATGAGTTTCATGAAAGCTTAGCAGAAACCACGTTTTTCAGGAATGTCAAATTAAGCTGATATGACATATTTTTCTTGAGAGCTGCTCATCGTTTATGCCCCTCTTTGGATAGCTCAGCATTCGTAGTAGGTTACATTGATACTGTCCCATCTATGAAATCAGTTACCTTTCATACTGCGGCAAAAGATAGAAGGAAGCAAAACCCAATGTAAAGAAAAGCTGTGGCCAACAGTTTACCAAAACAGCTTCGAAAAGACAAGAAAATTTAGAAATACAGGCAAAGGAATTTCAACCATTTAAAAGAAGGTGAAACCAGATATGAAATTGAGTGTAACATACAATATAATATCCACTTAAAAAGTAACCACACTTTAATATGAAATTAGACGAATTGTTGATTAGTGGTTTACTGAAAGTAATCAGAACCGAAGGATAGTCCAATGATTGACAGACTCGTCAGCAGATTTGCACGCTCTTGAATTTCAAATAATATAATTTGTTTTATCTTGTGTGAATGCTGCGCGATTACCCACTGAAAATTAGTGCTTGTAAATGCATTTACCTTTGTGTAAACCAGGCACGCATGAAGGGTCTAGATATGTCATAATATTCTGAACGTAATCTATGTGACGTTTTTTATAGTTATATATTTTGTAGGTGATTATCGACAGATATTTCAAATAGACTGTCAACGGATCAAATGTGGTTTTCAAGATAACCCTAACATAAAACAAAAAACCGACAATCCACAATGCTGCGTATTAAGTATGCTCAGTGGTGGAAAGTTGCCACGAAGATATGGTATCTGGGGGCTTATCTGAACGTTCCAATATATCCTTCCTAAGGGTAAATTTCCAGAATGGGTTGAAGTTCCTTTGCAGATAAAAAGAACCATCATAACTTTTAGGCAGTAGTGTCCAGTCGAAAATAATCGCTCCTCAAGATGCACGAACGAATCCCAGTAGAAAATATTTGCAACAATATTTAATACCGAAAAATAATCCAGAACGCGTTTCACGTTGGTCAGAAAACTTTGCTACAGTCTGCAAAACGTTGGAGCTCAAACTAGTCACTGTACCTGTCTGTAAGTAACCGCCAATTTCATGTTGGCATCTATGTATTCGATGGACTGATATTCTTCACAGACTTCCCACAGGATCAGGATAATGAGTGTGGTAGTCAGCTTCAACCATTAAATCACTCCGTCTAACTAAACAACACAAACATTAAGGTCCTATCTGGCTCAAAACTATGTTCTTTTGTAAGTGAGAAGAACCGAGAAGAACAATCGGAAGTGTTCCATTGTTTGAACGTCAAAGCTGTTGTCCTAGTTGCTCTCTAGTTGATACAGCTTACTCTTCTCGAGGATTGCGGTTGCCGTGTTTACCGACAGGCAAACTTATCGTTAGTGTGTACCCCGATACATACTTTCTCCCTTTGATACAAAATCTAGTAACGGACACACCTAAATTAAATTTTCATCATTTCTGGTAGGAATCTAATGCCACCAGTGTATCTTACAAATGCCTAGGGTACAGCCCAAAGTCAGCATACCAATATCTGCTACTTTATTTATCTTTCATTATTATGCTATTTTTGTTCGTTTTCTTGACATGCGTTTGAAGGGAATGAGATAACGAACTCAGTGACTTTATTTACGAATCAATTCTTCTTGTGGTAAAGGCCAATCGTAACATTTACCGTTCACCCCCTATTGTTAATGTCATATCAATGTTTTTATTTAGTAATATGACCAACTCTGACTACTTTCTATACCATGACAAAACAGTATTTAACTTTCTTTAAATGTATACACTGCATATCGCACTAATAGCTGCCAGCTCTGGGTGGCTGAAATAAAACTACATTGTTATGTCAACCTTTCAGTTGGCATTCGAAACAGACTAAATCACTAATACTGTCTGAAATACCTGTCAGCAAGTATCAGCATGAGTACTTTCTCTGAAAACAAAATGGAATTGTTTACTTTTTATGTATAATCAAATTACTGACAAAAACTTTCAGTCTAGTTTGTTGGTAGAAAAAATAGTTTTAGTCCACAGAAGAACAATAGGAAGCGTGACCACGACAGAAAACGTGTGTTAGTTTTATCCTGGTGCTTTTTTAAGATTCCTAGTTTAATACTTTATTCCTTCACCAGAGAAGACAGTACTGACAGTACTGACAACCACCTTAGAGAAACGTTAACTGAAAATTAATGTATCCACAGTTATTGCTTAACAAATCCGAATATTCAGTGTTTTTTTCGAACAACACTAGACCACCCTTTACAAATGTATCAGCGACTGTGAATGTGAACTATCGCAGCGTTCTAAATTTAGTCCTATTTCCATTCGCAGTAACGCCTGGTATTTCCCGTCAAAAATTCGTCCTCATGATTCGCTTTATACATAGTGTACAGAGAGGATGATTATTGTTTATACGTTTTCATATACATTGCACCCGGTCCTCAGGTAAACGTGTGGACCAACTCAACGCTACCGGGTGTGTCCCTGGCTCCTGATGAGAGAGCGACGAAACGGCAAAGCTGAAAAGAAGCTGGGATCTCTGGGCAAATAGTTAATCACAAGCAATGAGCAGTAGTGCCACAAGAGTGCGGTGGGTACACGGTTCTCAATCGATCTGTTATAAAATGCCACATAAGCTCACTGATGAAAACCAAAGGCTCATGGTAGATCAACTCAGGCTGTCATACTGGGTAACCGAAAAATGTTCTGCCCCACAAAACTATGAACCGTGAACTTATTTTAATCATAACTTTTACAGAACATGAAGTGTGACAAACAGCTACTTTCGATAGGAGATCAACAAGCTCTTACAGTTTTGAAACAACATAACAGAACTAAACATGCTCATGTGCGAAGATTGGTTTTGGTCAAAATTGACACGACGTCACTTTTAGGTTTGGGAACGTTATTTGGGTGCTAGCTGCCTACGTATCGATCAGGGGAGTCAACTATTGACCAGAACAGCTGAAGCGACTGAACGGACTTATTCTGCCCACACAAAGTTGAGTTACGTAATCGAGCGGCGATGGCCTATTTAATGGGTATGGTTTGGTGGTGAACGAATTTTGACCAATTTGGTGGAACCTTATAGATAATAGTGAACGATCGATCTATATTGACTTGATGACCGCTGTCATTCAGAAAACCTACAATTGCACTCGTGGTTGATTCTCTGCTGACGTAACCTCCCTGTTTACTAATGTGCCACTGGTGAAAATAATAGATTGTTTGTGTAGTTTTATTGACAGCTACGTTTCTTTCGTTTTGCCAAAAGCGTACGTAAAAGAATGGGTTCTAAAATTCACAGAGTATAGTTTCAACGGTGAAATATGTAGATATGCTAATGGAATGGCAAGAGAGTCACCATTAGGACCACGGATGATAGTTATCTTTATGGACAAGTTTGAAAGAACGGTACTCAGGTCTACTGTAATGATCAGATGGTTATCTATCGGTGTTGTGTTGATAACGTATTCGCCACCAGAGATTCGTCGGTCAACATAACCAATAATTTAAAAAAGTTCAACCCTGTAAATCTGGTGATGAATTTTATCTCAAACTTGGGGTTCGGACAATTTATTTCACTTCCTGGACGTCTATCTGAGTAGAAGGACTAAATTCAAATTGAAACATTCCGTTTGTCGTTTAATTTGAATTATTATCGTTAGTTTGTTAAATAACATTTGCTCAATGGTCCTCAACCACGTTTCTAGACACAAACCAGAATTATACCTCATTTACCGTTTGTGACGGAAGTCATACCTAGCATGATAAAAACCAAAGTTTCTTTGTTTGAAGCACAAAAATCCCTTCCCGTTACTCGAAAATCATTTAATATTGCCAAGTTGAATGTTTAAACGTACGTGCAAATAGGTCAACAGGCAGCTTCTGCACGTATTCTGTTGACTGTTTTCTTCGATATCTGTTGTCTCGCTGAAACGCGATATCATGATTTCAGCTCAATGCTACTGTAACGTGAAGTCGAAACCAGCAAGCATGCACGGATTGAACTTGAAATGTATGACAGGGACTGTTGCTCTTTTGTTGACGCCGTTTCAGTTTTCGTTTGTGTGAGTCGTGTGCATGGCTTACTCGGTCTATGGTTCATGCTGGTTCGTTTTGTTCCCTTTTACCGGACTGTTGCCGATACCTCTGCTTCGTAAGAATGCTGTCTTCCGGTGTCTCTACTTCGCCCTAGATTTGGTTCACCAGTGTGACGGACAGAGTAGAAACGGCCGGCTTGTATGTTACAATACAACTCCAATCTTCGTCAACAGTTTTGCTCCGCACGTACAACGTGCGCCTGTCTAGAGACTCTGAAGCTCAAGCCAGCGTGCAAGCCGGCATTGGAAATACTCAAACGCTGGATGCCCGTCAACAGCGCACTCTGTGTTATCAAACTCTAAGATACTGTTTGAACATCGAGAGGCGCCTATCACAAACGCTACCTGCTTGTCGTTGTGGCACAAGCCCGCACAGACTGTAGTCCGGACAGAGTCAAGGATGATTTCTATCACCAGTTGATTAACATATTGCACACCGAGCGGCGCATTGATGTTCTATTAATAGCTATAGATTTCAGCTCTCACGTTGGCAAGATAAGTGCTGACAAACCGGACTAAAGTGACCTACACCTAAACCTACTCATCGAGGAAACGACTATAAACGTTTCTTGTAGTTGTGTATTGATAACTCCATCATTCTGGCCAGTGCTAATTTCTGACGGTCTAGAAATCAGTGAGCCACCTGGTAACCTTCAACGCCGTCCATCGTGGGGAGAAATTGACCACATATTCAGTGACGACTATTTACAAGATTTCAATTCAAATTGAAGCACCTTCGCGGATTTCGATTTTGTTGAGTGCCTAGTTCACTCTCCGCTTTGATGGGAGATCGCTTGGTCCTTGAACAAGAAAATAACCGGCATAAGCACTCAACGTTGAACATTTACTTAGCTTCCCAACCATCAGACGATATTGAGACACATTGGACGCATACGGCAGGCATGAATGTGGTACTACTGCGTGTCGTTCTGCTGCTCGTTCGGCCGCGAACCACTTGATGCTTGTGCAATTACTGGAACGTCTTGACGCTCGCAGATGTACTCCGTCCAGCGGCTAGTATGGATCGTGCAGCAAAGAAATCCGGAAGCAACTAGGACAGGATTGAGAGGGCCTGGCGGAAAGGTTGACCTATCAGGATAGAACAAACTCACGTTGCCGAGGACTTTCGAAGACTTTTCCATCCCATCAGAACAGCAAGTAGTAGGAAGGTAGGTGTGAGTGAAGTGAAATACAAGGCTAATGGTGAGCCCAGTCGTAACTTGCAACTGCGCTTAAGAAGCTGAGCTAAGCACTTTCAGTAAGACACTAAGTATGCCCCTCAGCTCTGTCCGTACTCACTGATTTCTGGACGTTTCTCGTTCCTCGCATATAAGAACCTCACATAAGATTAATTTCTAAAACACCATGAAGCACCCAGCTAAAACGAACTCCGTCCCACACTTTTAATGGATGGAGGTTTTGACTTAGTCATAAGCCAAATGCTCTGCTTCAGAAATTCCGAAATAATGAAGTCGTTCCAAATGACTGAGGTTTGGCTAACGCCACCCCTACCATAAAACAGCTCGCGTACTTCGTTTGCAAATCACAGAGGATTTCAACAGAATGGTCAGAAGATGTAAATTACTACATAAATTCACTTCGCACATTCTCATCAGCCGTAATCGTGTGACCACCATGAAAACAAAACTAACAGTACTTAAATGAAACAATTAAAAGTAAACATCGGGCTGGATTGTAGTTGGCAATCACGGCTAAACCCACGATCAACAAAGGTTGACAGCCAGTTGTTTTTGTGTGCATAGAACTGGCTGTCGACGGCTGATCAACAATGCTTCAATATACTTGACAATGTGTGAGTTGTGAGTGTTCATCAAGAAGGGCGTTTCTGGGAATAGTTTCCGAGAGGTCAATGAGTTAGATCGGAAATAACAGAGGACCTAGCACTGACCCTGGGGGAACTCCCGCAGAAAAGAAAGGAGGAGAGGTAAGATCTGAACTGGTTTTAAATCCAAAATGTCAATAGAAGAAACTGCTCAGCAAAGAATCTCTCGTTGAATATCATAGGCTTCCAGTTTGTGTTTCAGGGGGCCGCGTGGGACACGGTTGAAAGCCTTGGCAAAGTCAAAGAATATTGCATCTGAGATGAGGCCATTGTCTTCGGGCTCCGTCAGACTGTCAATGAAAACAAGTATATTAGTTATGCATGACCGGTTAGGAAGGAATCCATGCTGGGTAGAAGAAAAAAGATGGTTTGGTAAAGAGTGGTTGAGATTGGCACACTTTAATAAGCGCTCCATTATAGTGCATGAAATGCTAGTAAGAATGAGTGGCCGATAGCTCGCCAGAGTGCCGGTCACCTGCTTTAAAGATGGGTGTGACTGTTCCCTCTTTCCATGCACTTGGGAGCATGCCAGTTTGAAGTGTCTGTTCAAACAGCTCATAAGGCGGTTCTGCCAGACCAGCAGCTGCTTCTTTGAGAAGTTTAGAATGGATCTTGTCTTGACCCGTTGAACTGTATGAATTAACCTCGGATAAAACGTTTTCGGCATCTAACACAAAACTCAGCGGTAACCAGTTGTTGCCGGAAGTTCTACGGCTGATGGATAGGGTGCCAGTTCGGTGTTGCGACGTCGTAGGCTGCCGAATAGTACTCCCTGAATAACTCGGCCACGACTAGGGGGTCAGATGAAGTCTCCCCGTCAGGCAGTCGCAGAGAAAGTGCCGAGGGATTATTCCTTCTTAGTCGTCAGCCATACTTGAATGAGGAGTTGTGTTCCCTCGTGGAACGAACGATGTGGAACGCTCTTGGGTCCTCTGAGGTTTCCGGTACCTTGTACTTTGCAAATAAATGGTCAAGGTCATCGAGAATACGACGCACTCTGCGCGGAATGGGTGGTCGATACGAGGAAATGCGCAATTTGTGCAGTACAAATGAGTCATTCACCTTCTGGTTGTTGTGACCAGTAGCAGATGAGGTCAATGGTGAGCAGAGAGTGATCACTGTGTCCAAGTGGCGGCTTGATAATCATTCTGTCTACCAGATGGCTCTCATTACTGGTGACTAGGTCAGGCAAAGAGGGAGTCTGACCAGGATGATGACGCGTCAGGGCGTTGACATGTTGTGTCCACGCTCTCTGTCGTACCAACGTCGATAAGAAAGTCTAGAATCCGCTCTCACCGTCCAGGTGAGAAACTGATGCCCAGTTCATCTTGGGTATATTAAAGTCACTTATGATAAGACGTGTAAAGCGTTGTAGCCCTAGGAAGTTGTTTAGGTTTATGAAAAGGGGTATCGTTGTCGGATACGTCGGATTAAAGTGGACGACAAATTACTTCCACTAGGAGTGAGTCTCGGTCACGCAATGCTTGACGAAACCACAGAGCGTCAAATTTATCAGAGGAATGAAATCCACTGATAATCATGAGCATCAGGAGATATTGTTGAATGAAAATTAAAGAGCCCCCCATTCTCCCTAGGGTGGAGACAACTCGGTAAATGGAATACTCGGAGACACTCAGTTTACTGTCACCGATGTCCAGGTCTCACTGAAAGCAAACATATGGGGTTGAGTGTCATGAATTAACTGTCTGATTTCCGGTAGTTTATTGAACAGACTCGGAAAATTCGTATACACGCACTTAAAAGCTACATCTTTATTTGGTTTCGCAAAGAAAGACAGAGGAAAGTTCAAGGAAGAGCTAGAGAAATAAGAGCTAGAATTGAGAAGAGGTGTGGTGTTGGACTCGATTTGTTCTACGGAGTTGTTCTGATGGCTCTCCGTTAAAACTGTGTAAGCGACATCACCGCCTGTACATACGTCAACGACCCTACAGGACACTTGACCAGCATTCTTGGTGTTGCAACTTGCGGCCTCTGTGCCTCTATTAAGTTATACTTTTCGGGAGGGTGTTTGAAAATTTTAACCCTAGGAAAATGTGACTTTTTCGTCTGCTGGGTGCACGATTTGAAAGAGAGCAATGTACTCAGCATTATGGGGCTACTGTTAGAAATTCCTAGCTGGGCGGCCACAGAATTGCTTTTTGAATTACAGGAGGTTCCTAACGTTCCGAATTCTTGGAAGAGGGAATTTTCTGCGGGACTGTTTGGTGAGTTTTGGGCAGGTAACTCAGGAGATGGTTTCTGAACAGTTTCATTGCCCTCAGCACTTGTATCCGTGTTTGGGGCATCGACCGCCGGAGTGGCGATTAAAGAAACGGTGTCTCCACTTTTTACTACTGGCACAAAAGCCTGAGTTGACAATTCAGCAGCAGAAACTACAACCTTAGTCTCCAAATGTAGCTTTCGGTCTGCCGTGATTTGTGACTCAGTTCCAGTCCGCTGCGGGTAACTCACCCCCTACCGCCGCGATCTTTCGGAAGTCACGCCTTTTAGGTTTGCGTTGGTGGACTACAAAGCTCCTGTTTTTCACACCACTGTCTTGGGGCTGAGCATGATAGGTAAGGTTACCAAAAGACCAAGCTACTTTTTGGTTGTCTTGGTGCTCAGCATGTCCACGAGTTCGAGACGTGCGACGTCCGGGGAGAATGAAGATGCTAAGGCTGATTTGGCTGGCTTGGTTGGAGATGTAGAGAAGCGGCCCCATAAGACAACTCTCCTTTCTCTGGAAGATTTCTCCTTCATTTTCATCGCAGTCTCCTCTACGTGTGTAGTTGATAAGGCAACTACCTTCTTGATGATTGCAACACCTAGGAGGGTGAGCGCTATTTACCGATTCAAGGGCTGTTTCTAACTTCACTTCCGAGAAAGAATTCGTTCATCCTACTCTCCACTGAAGAAATAAAAGAACATACAGAGTTAAAAAGAGCCCCGCGTTTGCTGTCCCAGGATTTTTGGGTCAATCCACTTTTTGCGGTGCGACCATGACCAGTCAGGGACAAAGCGGCGCCTTGACTGACGTCAAACCTGCAGCTTATGCAAATAAAACTGAAAAATAAAGAGGCACGCTGCTTGTACCAGTCTTCGTTGAGGCCAGTGCATTTAAATTGATACCACTTCTGGCACTGATGGCACTGCATATCGTTTTGTACGAGCATTTTGCACCCGTGACGGCTGCAATTGCTTACCGCCTCGATCAGTATCTGGTGAGTCCCAGCATTGCTAGTCATTGTTGACAGGAATAAGCTATACACAATATAAAACAGTTAGTTCTCAATTATTCAAAAAACGGATATTATACAACTCAAATAATACAACGCTCAATGAATTGATACGTTATTCGATAATGAATAACAGTAATCGTATGCAATTTTTTGATACACAGGGCACCAGTAGAGTAAAAATATGAATAGACAATGCTAGCGAGAAAATGTGAATCAAATTTCGAGTTACCCGGGTAGTCTGTGAAAACTAACGTTTGTTGAATATCGTAATCTTGAATGTGCAGTTATCTTCTACTTTGGCCATGTCATGGGTGATTAATCCAGACTTTTTCAGTATATATGCGCGTAATTCTTTTTTTTAATTTCACGTGTACTAGCGACGGGATAGATTAGCTTTTGTGTTAGTAAACGCGGCAAATGACATTCCTGCTTTGATGAAATGCTAACTTTGTAGCAATGAAATCCGTACACACGTGCTGTTGACAAGAATGTTCGGCTTCTCACCTCACAGTCGAGTAACTGATTGTGGTAAACTCGAATTGATAATACCTCCTCGGACGGCAGCCAACTTGGACTGAAATACCTATTTTTTTATACAAATAAATGCGTAGTTGTGTGTATAAATGTAACTTGGCTTCTAGTGTTCCATGGTGGATGAGTAATAGGAGATATTAGTTAATGAAAGATTGTTTAATTTAGAAACCCTGTGTCAAACGAGTTGTATTTCCTCTTAACAAGGGGGTATAAATGAAACAAAAATGAACGTTCGGTTTGGAGAAATATGGAGTGGATGGTGCAATGGTTAACATGGTTGGTTCGGGAATTTGCAGCCGCAATCTGAATCCCTATCGTGACAACGATGTGAAAAATATATGGGCTATTATAAAAGAGGAACATGAATATACGTCTTCTTTTTGAATGTGGATGACTGAACGTTTACAGAAAGGCAAAAACCGGAGTCAATTAAATGAAGTTGAACTCATGTCAGACAAAGTCAACTATTACTCATCAGTAATCAAAATACCGCTTAACCTGTTTCGTAGCTTCTATGATTTAAACGTAGAAAGAAATTCTTGTCATGGAATCGTTGAATAAATCTTACTAGACTATTACATTTTTCCTCCCCAAACAATCGATCAACCTGGTTAGACAAACATGGATATGAAGTAAACAATGAGCGTCAGTACCATCTAGATGACTGTGGAAATGGCAGTAATTTAGAGTGGTAGGTTTATTGAAAGTGAATTGGCATGTGTACGTGATGCATGTTGGAACAGGATGAAATAAACATTGAGAAGAGAAACGAAATGAGACCATAATGACGCATTTTGGAGATGGCAGGGAACGAAAAGCTATAAAAGGAAAAAGCATTACAGTAATTCTGGCAGAGTCAAAAGTTTAAATAATTTTTATTCACAATTTACGTCACCATGCTTAGAAATAACACAGGGGTTGTAACTCCTAATTCCCCTTTTTCACGAAGGTGCTTTCCTATAGTGTTATAACTTACGTAAGCCGACTAGTGCTACCGTAAGTAGTGGTTCTCAAAGTACATTGGAAAGGATGCATTTCGTATGAGCAGTTTTTTGTAGGTGTTAACATGTTTTATTGTCATTCTACATTTTAACCCATGATCCATCGTTTACTATTTTGATCAGGCTAGTCTTGCATCATTTAGTTCAGTGGACTACATCATACTGATGCTAATCATACTTGTGACAGGCAATTCTTTAACATACACGTTTCAAATCAAGCACGAAAGGATGAACTAAAACAGAAGTGGTTTTACATCAGTCTTGTAACAAAAGAAAAAGACTAGCCAACATTAGCCAAAGGATTAATTAAACCACGACCGTAACTCTGGCAACCAAACGACAAAACTGCTTATGGACGCTGTTCTCTATTGATTCACTTTCAACGTCAGAGATTTTCTGAATAGGTAAATGAACATTTAATAGTTTAGGCGAAAACAATTCAGATGATGATGAAGACAAGAGAAATCAACATTGAGCACAGAAAAGTAGATATTGTGTCTCTATTTGAGCGACACAGCTTACAGTTTACAGACAAGCGCAATCAACACAGCTGATATAATAATCTTTTGTTATCCGTTATTTGTTTTCCTGTCCGTTTGATAAGTTGACAACCGTGCGGGCATAGACTGTCACGAACAACTATTCGTTGTCTTTGGAATAGATTAAATATAGTGGTTACTGTAAACATAACTTGTAAAAAGGTGAATATTTTATGTTCTTATGAACGATAACAAAAGATATCCATATCCACTTGTTTAAGTATCACAAGAACCCTCGTGAACTCTGTCTTTACAAAACTTGCACGATCACGACTAGGGTGGAGTACAATGAGGGGGTTATCATGTTAAGGTTTTTGAGAATTGGTTGTCGTAATAACACAGGTTATGCGTGGACACTTTATCAAAGTTTTGTCAGGCATCCCGTTAATATTCTCTAAGGAGGAGACTATAACTTACTTCTACAAATGACCAGCTAGCTCTTCCACATCGGCTTATATGGCTACCATTTAAAGCCACCTCTCTTACATTGAGCAAATGTTCAGAGTTTATTACACTTAGACTATTTGTACAATGTAACATTTACTTGCCTTCTGATACTGTATACCATAAAACAACAAATTTTCATCAGTGATTTGCATTGTGGGTATTTGAAAGAAATTTAGAAGGATTCATTTCACAAATTTTACTCAAAGCGGTAACACAATATGAAACTGATAAATACGCAAAAATCGATTCATTAACATTAATGATAATGAAAATGAGAATCATGTTGCAAAAATACCAGGGATGTTGTTGAAAAAATGATAAACATTTCAGACGACAATTCTACTATTTCTTCATTATTCAGATACAAGTATTAAAATACTTTTGCCGGAAAAGCCAGAAAAATGGGGTTGACAAATTCTGATATATCGTCCCACATACGTGACAAGATCAACAGTAAGTTCTCATAAACGATGCTAGTGTGTGAGGAGCTTCTAGGAGAGACGTAATAAAAATACTTTCTTTGTGTTGAACTGTGATTTCATCTAGCATAAAAGCTAGAACTGCACAGTAATCGTAAGCTTCATTATACGAAACGTGTGCTAAAACAAAATATACATACTACTGATTACTATAGAAAGTCAAAGTAAACGTGACCCAATCGCCGTTTGATTCTGAATAGCACAGCCTTAGAAACGCTCGTTTAGCTTGTTGTTTTGCAGTGAGGAAGATGAAGCGCGAATTCCGGAAACCTGCTATATTAATGGAACGGACTTCAGCAAGTTTACCGATTAACCTTCTCCATAGACGTTTTCTATCTTTCAATTGCCAAAAAACAACCATTTAATACCCACAACATATTCAATGTGATACTCTGCATAATACCACAGAGTCATGAAAGTTCACTAATCTGACACAGTCAATCGGCTGCAAACGCCGCTGACAAGGGTTATACGTACAACAACAATTTTAAAAGTTTTTCGCTGGCATTACCTTTTTCCAGCTCACTTTTAGAATATTTCTTTTGTTGTAAATCAAACTTTTAGAGATGATAGAATGTGCATCATCGAGCTAACAGTTTGTCTGTTAACTTAAAGACCTATTTAAGATCGGTCATCCACGTACGTGGATAACATACACAAACAGAAATGCTGGCCGATTACAATGGAACCTAACGCAAAACTTCAAGCTTAAGTCAACTGAATAAGTGTTTATCAATCAGTGATTATTACTTACAGTTATAACAAACCAAAAGCTCCAAACTATCATTTGAATCATCCGTCAGCATCGATTGACAAACATTTATTGTGTTTAATCTTTGCATGCTGTTGTGGCATATACGATCAGCTAACTATCACATTCCTATGTGAAACTGGCATATATTCTGTTCACATTGAGTGGCACTGGCAGCAAAATGACTTTGATAGGGTGTTGTTACCACCAGGGTTTGACTGTTCCTAGAAGCACGGAGGATAATATCCGTTTGGCTGAATAAATTAAATGTTGAGTGTGTATATAATGAAAGTGTGAAACAATGAAGAAAGTTTCTCAGTTCGTTCTTTCCAGCCTTCCCGTACAGGACAATAAATGTACAGTGTAGATTGACTTCCGGTAGTCGATTACAAAGCACAATCATATGCTTACTTGCTGTGATATTGGCATAAAATCAGAGTATGCTCCTTCTCACAATTACTTCAACTTCAGAATTATCAGGTATCCCTTTTAATTACATGGATAAACGGCTATTTTTTGTAAATCCATGTATTTAAATAATTTGTATATTTTGAGGCGTGAGACATTTTTTATCAGCTAATACAATTCGACCCAGTGAAATAATTTACAATTAGTTTGTTCTAAAATTACACTAACATCTCAGTCCAAACTGGATTATGATGCCTTGAAATGAAACGCGATTTCCATTTCTTAAGAACTGCTATATAACCCTTGTGTATACTACACTTCAAAGAGCACGAGTGTGATTGTATGGTCTCCACGCAGGTTTTCTGGATGACAGCCACCAGCCGCAATGTTCTTGCGTTATTATATGTCAACTTACACCTGTCCGTAGTGGACTAATTCCTAAGGTTGTAACTGAGTTTAGGTTCAGACCGTTTGCAAGTCGAACCGTTGGATTTATGTTGTGCCATATAGGATGCATATTTAACATTTTAGAAGTATGCAGTGCACAAGTGCCGTCCTTAAATGCTAACGGTCCTTAGGTGTGTTAAGCAGATTAACGGTAACAATAGACGTGAAATTGTAGGTGCACAATATTGCGCATGTTATTTCTGTTACGGAATCACTAATTCCCTTTTTTTTCGAAACAGAAGGTAGCACATGCCATCAATAGGCAACTTTCATACATATACTGATTTCGCATAATTGAGTCATTTCTATAGTCGTGTCGGTGGTAAAATCAAAAATCAAAATTGAGAAAAGTTGGAACATTTCCCATCTCCCAGGACTATTATTTTCATTCGTCTGATCAACACACGCCCGTCTGCCACAATAACCATTGAGACTTTTGGAAACCTGTTGGCTGTAAACTTGTTCTTTGCTTATGCTAGAATTTAAGTAATGTTACCCTTTATACTCGATGAGTGGTTGCAATTTGAGTCCTTGCATATTAACCTGTTTGTCAGGACTATTTGTTTCCATTATACCGTGGACATCAGTGACATAGTTAGTTTGAAGAGCGTCACCCATCTTGTTAGCTGTATTCTTTAAAGTATGACCTAACGCGTTATTGTACTGTTTGTTAGTCAAAGTCAGGCCGAATCAAGTTGATTGGTAAAAACGATACGTTTTATCTAGCTCAACAGCTGAAATTCACGGTTTCTACATACTTACGTTTTTCGCAGGTGATATACAATTCATTGTGTGCTCTAGTCATAAAGTACTGGTAGAAACAGAACACAGGATTTGTTTGGAAAAAATAACAGAAGAAAGTTGGAAACGGTTGTCCATAAATCAAATCTTATGTCTGGACCTACAAGAAGATGTGGAAGTACTCTTGGGGAAAGCCCAGTAAAGAGGCTTTGTTGTAAAATAAAACTTTTGCTGCGCTTACATACACTGAGGCTCAGATGCCTTACTAAGAATATGCGTATGATCAGGTGAATTTATGGAAGCTTAAAGTCAGCCAATCTCAACACATCCACAAGTGAATATTTTCATTTACATGGGGGCGCCTTAACTTATTTAGAAGCACAACATCCGCGTAATTATGGAACGGGTGGCTTTTGATTCACTGCACCAACTTTTCATATGGTGAAAATAAATGCGCATTAAGCAATGAGCTTTATGTAATTATGCATATTTTAAAAAGATCTTAAGTACAGAAGATGTGCGAGCACTATGGCATCCATAAACTTTTGAAACGAGCATTTTGAAGGCTTGGTTTCCTTTATGTGTTTAATTAAACCATCATAGAATGTTAGTCGAGTGAGGTTCTCCGAGTGATGTTTTAACCTAAATCATACTTGGAAGCAAAACGGCTTTCGAACATCTAACCAGTGACTTGTGTGTATCAGGCGTGGATTGTGTAACTGTGGTTGTTACCAACATGGAATTGTAGGTGATACTAGTAATTACCAAGATACTCGCAGTATGAAACCCATGGTTTTAAACTTATGGTATGTATTGTGTTAACACGAAGCGGGGAAATTGAACAACTTGGGAATGCTTTCTAAGCCACTTCAAAGAAACACAGTGTCTGATTGGTGTTATATGCCTCGTTATGGATTAAACTTGATATCATCACATAACGACCACGGAAAGACTATACATTTCTGTTTTTGGTTCCAGCAGCTTTAAACGTACACTTTCATGCAAACAGTTAGTTTTGGGCTCAAACCTCCAATGCAAATCACCTTGTAGTGAGATGCAAGCAATATGATATAGTAAATGGTAAGTTACAGTTTCATGTCAATACGGTGCATAATCTCGTAGTGTAATTAGATTCCGATATAGCGTGATCACAGCCTTGTCTGTATGAGCATTTCAAGACAGAACTTTTAAGTAAAATGTGTCTTCGAGTGTTGTTATCTCAACTGTAGCAAAATAGTGCCGTTTGTTCTTTGAGTGGACAATAATAATTAGCTGTAAGATAAGAATACTTTATCTAAATCCAAAACAAGTCGTCAGTTTTCGTTATATATGAAGTGCCTAGTCACAGACTACTACGAGAGATAGTCAGCTTCCCCAGTAGGGTTAAGTGTTCGGAACATGATTTCGTCATTTAGAGGTCACGGTTAACGTCCCTACGCGAGAAGATGGATCCATAACAGACAAGTAAACAGATTTGCTTGTCAAACCCTCAAAGTTAAGAGATTTTAAAAGCTATGATTTTTAACATTGTCATTCAACAATCGTGTAGTAATCTCTCTATTGGGTCCCCACATAACTATCAAAAGTCAAGACAACATGACAAAGTAAAGTGGAAACTGAGAGCCCGGTTTGTCTTCCAGGATGGAGCTTCGTGACCAATTTAACTAGACGGCGGCTACTTGGACCTGATCGGCTGGAAGCTGTGGTGTTGACTTTGAAGTGTGTACGGTGGCAAATAACTATATGTATCATCATACGAGTATTTGTAACTCGGTTGCTTTTGTAATGTGTGTGTATGCTAATCCTAGAATATGAATATACGAATTGATTGTTGTCGGCAGAACACGTGTGTAAATTTCCAATTCAACATCTAAGCATTTTGAAATCTCGTTACACTTGTCGTCAGAACTTGTGTTTACTCTCGTTATAGAAAAAAATATCAGTTCAGTTATTTAGAACACCGAATCTACGTTGCTTATTTCTGTCCTGTGCTGTTGGACACAAAAGTACTCGCTGTCAATTTCTATGTATTGTTTTCCAAATTTGGCGAATTTTACTCAACAAAATTCACAGTTGAAAAAATATTATAATTTAAATCAGTTGTGTATTTTTATGCACGTCTAACTTTTACAGCAACCATGTCTACTCATGTCTACCATGAGTAGTACATGTTTTACCATAAAACTATCATCTCAACGGCAAACAACTTCCGGATAATCGTTTCTATTGGAGGTGCTTTTCCCTTGAATTGAGTACATTTAGGTTGTTGGAGTAAATTCGAAATGGGTGCTACAAGTTGTGGGGGGATAAAGTCATTTAGAAATACTGTGAAAATGATCATACTGTCATGACTCACACTTGACCATCCTCATAACTTAAGGAATTATTGATTTACTAGATGTAAGTAAGCTACTAACTGACTTGTGAAAGTGGCCTGTTTGAAAGCGAACGCTATCGTTACGGAACAATGATGGATTACACATCATGGTATACAATACTTCGATCTACATGCTGTCTGGCTTAAGTAGCAAGCTTCATTAAACCCTCCAATATATCTGACTGAACGCCACTGTACGGTAGTATACTCGTATGTAGGCTACACATGCCTAAGCAACATCCAGATAATGAGTATTCGAACTCAGGAGCCATCGACGAGTAGAACAGCATTTTAAATGTTTTTCTACCTAGGCTCAGGTGTGTTGTTAGGAGAAGTGTGAAGGAGGCTTCATTTTAAAGAGTGTCATCTATTCATTTTCTGGCTTATGAATCTCAAAAGATTAACTGAGCGTGATCTGCACTCTTCATTTTTCGTCAGGTTCATGCTCCAACTGCGCCACTTGGATTGGTAGCTCCAAATGTTCCAATTCG
The DNA here is from genome assembly GCA_014338405.1 of Paragonimus skrjabini miyazakii. NCBI lineage: Eukaryota > Metazoa > Platyhelminthes > Trematoda > Plagiorchiida > Troglotrematidae > Paragonimus > Paragonimus skrjabini miyazakii. The sequence goes on along the minus strand of JTDE01000101.1, from coordinate 43,906 downwards.
AAGGTGAATCCCTTAGTTTTCTCCGGGCTGTCACATTTCAGATCGATTACGCCCAGAGAACACCGCTCATACATCTTGACGATTTTTTGTTGAACGTCTATTTTGGCGTGGACCGGGGAACAAATTAACTGTCGAAAAGCCTTGTAGCGTTAGTTCGTAGCCATTTTGAAATCAAAGTACACTATATGAGGACGACATTGGTACATCGTTAGGGAACGGCATTACGATTTTTGCTACAAGCATTGATTACCCGAATCTCACTCCAATAATGTTTTATTTCTTAGGGAAAGTAAACTACTTCGAACTCCGTAACGTGATTCTCCCATGAGAGTGACAGGCTTGTTTCTGTAGTTGAAATAAATGCTGCGACGTTAATCATTGGTTAGCAAAAGGTTTTCTTTGGCGGTAGCGATTATTGTTACGGGTATCTTCCTGGAAAGACCTTCCACATTACTATGGTCTATGTTTTTCATCAATCCAAATTGCTTTCGAGCAAAACTGAGCTTATACTCATAGAGTTACGTGAAACCAATTAGCGATATGATAGTTATTGACCAACAGTGAAAGGCACAAAAAGGACGCCGGATAAATTAAAAAAAACGCGACTTATTACAGTTGTGCTCTCAGGTAGAGTAGATTTCAGATTAATTAGTTGGGTTGAGTAGTTAGAATGAGATTAATTCGTCTCGTGGGTTAAGCGTGCGCGTTCTGCCGTGATAATTCTGAAATATGAGCAAGTTTTTATTTAGCACACAAATTAGAATACTGTAATCAGATTTTGTCTGATTTGTCTATGGATAGAATGTGTCGCTTAATCTTTTACGACGCGATATCCGGGACGCTTTTGACGACGAAAGTGTCCTCTTTCTACTTGCCTTTGTTGTAACTAATCACATTGGCAAGGATGGATGGGTAGATGTTTTCTGTTATCCGGAAGGTTATCCATGATAGGGGTTTTCCCAAATTCATTTTGATTAGTACATGGCAGTGTGATTGACATACGACTAAAAAGGAAGAGTCAAATGAACAGTTTGGGAATGAAGAAGTATCGTTGTGCTTACTTTATTTCAGATTAATTGATAACGTCAGTTATGAGCGGAATATCATAAATGACTTTGTCACACAACTGGAACCGTTAGTTATATCGGTTTCCTAGCCCGCCGTTAAATTGGCTGTCGCATTTCTTTTGGACGACAATGTATTCACACTTCTCGGTAGCATTGAACACTACTAAAGTATGCATTTGATTCGCTTGCATATTTACGAGTAAGAAACTCCCAATGTGGAGGTAGTTAATTGGAATATCTTGTAGCCAGCTTAATTCTTCTTGCGTTGTATCTTTGGGAAAATTCACTCTGTTCTGACAATCAAACAACATTTGGCGCCAAAATCGATTCAGCTTGGTACTCAGCTGTAGCAATGGAGGCATTGGTGATTCCAGAAGTCCTTCTTACGTACACATCACTGAGCTGTGTGTAATTGTCACATTTTAAAAAGAAGTTTAATAAATAGCTTCTTATTCTAAAGTAAACCTAATGTTTTATGTGTCTTCTTAAACACTAGTAACAGACTTTCTGTTTTCAGTTTGGTGCAAAGACATCATCCGTAACTCGCTTAGAATAAGTAGTTATGTGAACAGTGTGAAGATCAAGTAACGCATCCTGTGGATAGTCAAAACAGTCATACTCGGATCATGCCACCTTGATTTGTGTCCTATAAGCAGCTGTTTACATATTTAGATTAACTTTTCCAACGCACGCACTCAACCTACCTGACAAATTTATCTCCTCCCTACTAACTTTTTGCAACGAAGCCCTAAAAAGTGAAACTAAATTATACCTATAAATCTCTGATCACAGTAAAATGTAAAACGTAAAATTCCCACGACAAACCGCCTGAATAGTATTATCTCCTATTTTGTATAATGAAATCTGATCATGTACAACTGAGGTAAAAGTTACAATTTTGGACAGTCTTTTGACACGATCTGCACAAGTCAGACTGGTCGACTTATTCTCTTTTGTTCGAAATCACATTCGTTTTTTTTACACCTGTAAGACAGTGAACCGGCAGTAGCAGTTATTGATGCGTTTCTATAGGTGCTCATGAATATGATGACACAGTGCACAAAATCAGTTTAGACATCGATAAGTTGTTTAACTGTGTAGCTAAGATCACAAAATCTTACTAACTCTTAACCTGTTTAAAGAAAACCTGGAGTTTAAGCAATTTTCCAAACTCCATTTCAGTGACCAACTATTGCCAACAATAATTGAACTAGAGAACAAGAGGGATTAATGTCCCATATGTTGGTTTATTTGAAATTGTAGGTCAACCTAAAGAACAAGTGGATTACAGATTTGCGGTCGGCACACAATTATGCTCAGAGCATTCATTGAGGTGGAATGCTTTTTATTACTTTCTCCTCAAGTTTATGAACATTGTGTGAACACAAATTTGACCATGTTTATGATGTTGTTTGTTGAATCTTAATGTTCTACTTGACCCGTGTTTCAGCGATTGTTAATTAGGTCACAAAGTGTGACATAATTGCGAAGTCACAACTCACAATGAGAAAATTAGTTGTGTGGCTGTTGTAATCATCTTGATCAAAAATATCCCAACGTGCCTTGAGGTTTACGGTGCACTGCTTGTTTCTCCCTGTTACTTCTTTGTCAAACCGGTCACACAGTATTTGTTCATTGAACAAGAAGTCAAACAACTGTTAATAGTTTGCAATTTTACCGATTCAAATGCGGTTCATATGGATGAATATGGCGGCAGAGGACATACTAGCATATTAAATTACATTACTCCATCATTCATCTGACATGTCAGTTCATTCTAAAAGAATTTCTGAAATGTATTAAAAACTAATCTGATGAAAATACGGTGAATCAAGACTAGAAGGCAGTATCATTTTAGTCAATCTTTGTGTAACCAAGTACATCACCAGTCCAAATTGGATTTTCACTGAACAACGACAGAAGATACCTTCACATCCGTAACACATACACTTTACGGTTTGTTCTCCCCTCCAACCATTTGTTTTGAACTTTGGGTTGCACAACAGTGTGTTTTGCATACGTATATCTATATTTTGCTGCAAATTAATTTGGTTTAATCGCTTTATTGATAGAAGAACCTCTACAATGGTGTGATCCAGACATAAAATACATCCTTCTACAATATCATATAACTATAAAACATTTCATAAATTAGCACATTTCGTTACTTTATTGAATACGTATGTTTAACGTCGAACCGGAAAATCATTACAGGTCCTTATAATACAATATAAGTGAAATCCATTTGCTTCTGGCTAATGAATGGAGACGCATGCGTGACAGTGAAAATATATCTTAGGACCATCACATAGTGGTGTCATGATTTCTTGTTTTACAACAGCATTCTCAAAAACACGAAAACTGCCGTTTTGATGGATCGATACTTCAGGGGTGAATGCGCGATAAACTCTATCCCAAACGCAAGAATGATTTCACCGTGTCACCAAATAAGCGTTGTGCTGTCAATAGCTTTCTGCAGGATCTTCCCTCATATGTGTTTGACGGTAATGAAAAATTAAGCTCAGTTTGGTGGACAAACGCAAAAAACCCCAAGTTGTGCTGAACGCAACAATAGACGGTTTGAATGGAAGTAACGCTATCGTTAGTGGCCTTTATAATAGACATAGAATAAGCACAAGGCTATTTTTTAGATAATATATTATCACGAAAAGCCAGGGCTTCGTCAGAGTTTGAACCAGCGACAGAGGCAGTACGCTCTAAGACGGCAATCAATCTATCAGCTGGGAAAGTGAAACGATTGGGTAACAGAGGCCAAATGCGAAAGTTTCGGGTTCCCTGCGTGGTTGCCTAACTTAGTTGGTAGAGCGCTTGCTGCTTTTGGGCATGCACTCTCTGTCAGTGGTTCGAACTCAGCGGTAGCTCTGATTTTCCACAATCAGGTCTTGTTTATAACATGAAACCCGCCAAAATACTCACTGGTTAGACTGTCATTTTCCTAGTTGTTTGAATTTGAAAGTACCAACGTTAAGCAACAGTAGACATATTCAACTTCACACATTCAACTCACAGTTGAAGGCAGTTTACTTTTATATAGGGTATTTTGTCTAGTTATGTTGTGTGACCAGCGGCCTAATGAGTAACACGGTTGTCTCACGCAAATATTAACCGCAGTTCCAATCTTGCAAGTGACAAGAATATGCAGTGCCGACAAACCTCAACTGAAACGAAACTTAAACTTATAGTTTTCAGTAAAGAGGGACTAATTAAATTTTTCGTGTGACTTTGAAGGCAGTGGACAAACATGAGTGACGTCAAACTTACAGTACTTTTCATGTCAGGTATGTGGAGAGACGCTGTGCACCAAAATGTTTCTGTAAATCCGTGATAACTAAGAAAAGTTACCTCACGTGCCACTAATGAGATGTGTTAAAACCACTTAAAGGAGGAGAATGTAGTAACCAGAAAACTAGTTGCAGGCTGTCACCTCTGGTTTGGGAGAGAATCTTCAATAGTGTGTGTGTTTGTAAACTACCTTATCCAGATGGTAGATTAAAGAAATACATACACGAGACATATGACTTCCCAGTGGTGCAGTGACTCAGTCCATAAGTCAAACGTCACGGAAAGTTTGTACAAGATGTTTGACATGACGGTCAATCTGCATTCCAGTTCTACGAACTATCAGTCTATAGTATGTAAACGGGCATACACGAGCCCATGGAATATTTAAATGATACCCTACATCAAGAATAGAGTAGTCAGGATCAAACTCTCCCTTATTAATTTGATGAAAACATATCCAACTTTCGGTTGGCTTAAGGAGGCGTTATAAGGGAGGTTTTACTTTCTTCTTCCGAAAGGGAGTATATCGTATTTTTGGTATGGCTTTTTCTTGGCCACACATGCACTGTTAGCAAAGTATTATAACTGTCCCCCACAGGCGCCTATTGGCTGCATTTTAGTTGCATGGATGTATTTAGCGCATCAATAACTGCCCGTTCACAGTAACTGTAGCAATCGCTATCTGTTTTAACATGCAGTCGAAACCAGCAAGTGTGCGCAGGTTGAATTTGAATTGTGTAATAAAGCGTACAGCTGTGTTGTTAACCTCGTATTAGCTTTAGTTTGTGTAAGTCGTGTGCATGGCTTACTGAGCCTATGGCTCATGCTTGTTTGTGCTGTTTTCGTTTACAGGACCATTGTTGGAACCCCTGGTTCTAAAGAACGCTGTCCCCGGTGTCTCCAAGTCACCCTAAAGTTGGTCCGCTGGTGTAATGGACAATCAGAGTGTAAAACGGCCGACTTATACGTTACACTGTGTTTCTATTCAAAATTAAAACCACGACTTTCATTTTATCCATCAAGCACTGTCATGAATAATGACGTGTCGCTGAGCAAACGATTGTAACAAATCGAATATAAGTTCAATTATGATGCCAATTACCGAATTGTTCCCGTTGCCGCCTAATTAACAACACCTATCCCAGACAAGATATGCATTACAGATGAGCTCTGCTAATGACAAAGCTCACATTTATTGGACAACTTTTGTCTGACCGGGAAAACATGTGTTTTGTTCAAGCTAAAACAGTGGAAAGTACATCAGCTACTGGTCATGAACAAACATTAGAAATAATAAAATTGGTACCACAAAACCTATTCGCATAAAGCCAAACATTTTAGTGCAAATATATTTTGACGCAATTGACTGCTAAACAGTAAAGAAAGGTAAGTAGATCAACCCTAATAATGTAGTTGGGATCTAACCTGGAGGAAATATCGAACAGAATTATTTTACTGAAGCTCATGAACTTCCAAGAAGAATACCCTGCAAAATGATAAACAAAATATAAGCAAAGGGATGTCCAGCAATCAATCCGTATGGGCCAGAAGTGTATTTGTTATCTGTTGGACAAAATGCATTATCGCCATCAGGTAACATCGAAGAAACGGCTGAGATTTGATACAAAAACAATCACCATTTTCACCTTCTACTCACTGCGTTTTTAAGTATGTGCGTTCGCCCCCCGAAACCAAATGACGGTGTGATTTCTACTCAAAATTATTCACCCTTAGATATAAAACCGCCCGACCCGATCGAATATCATAGCTTGGATACCGTCCACAGTTTAGTAAAATTGCACAACACACCTTGAGTTAAATCGATAGGTAAAAATGTCCTGCTTTTATTGTAAAACAAGACAAAGTCATTTAATGGGCTATATTTTTCGTCAAAACATCATGCCGTTAAAACTATAGATCATTCTTTACAAAACAAACTGATAATAAACATTTCTGTTCTCGACTTTTTCAAATCAAACTACAGAAGGCATGGTTACGTCAGCCCAACTCCCTCACTCTAATTCACTGTATAGCAGTACAAGAATGGACTGGATTACAATTGTTTTGGACCATGCGAATGCCTACGTCACCCTTGTATCGTCACGTTCGCACTCTTTCATTCAGCTTTCAGAAATCAAATATTATCTTGTCAGTCTGAATTCCAAATTTCAACTGATTGCGGAATGTAGAGCTCTCCTAATCTGTAGGATGGACTTGATGAAATTATGCAATCTGACTGATTATGTGTTATTCAGCAAAAGTCACGTAATCGATCGTTTCTAGGGCACAAGCAATGATAATACGTCATTCATCTGTGGCAATTCGTTAGTCAACTACTACAGGTGTAAAATTTCAGATTGCAAGCGAAAGCCTCGGTCCTATCAGATCCGAGCAGGCTCAATGAAGGTGACCGTCCAATCTCAGATTTTTCCCAAAAGGTACACAGATAGATTGGCTCAAAAGTTTAGTAGTTATTATCAAGATAAATGAACTTACCAAACCTAACTGGCAAACCAGGTCACTAGGACGACTTCGTTTTCAGCTTTAAACCATTTCCTCTGTTTTTTTCAATCCACTGGGTGTACACTCTTGGTTACTTACGTGAATGGGATTTTAACTGTTTAACGAATACGCTGGAAAATTTTGTCAGATCTCTGCATTAAACCATCAGCGGCCCATCGTTTATTGATTCATAGTATTATCATTTAAAATGCACATCAGCCCGTTACTCACAAGCGAGTGTGGCTGAATATTAACATATGATGGTTCAGTCGTCCCGAAGAGGAGGTCAGTGGCGCAGTGGTCAGCATGGTTGCCTCATGAAAAACGTAGCCGGAGTTCTAATCCCGGTCGCATCAACGATATGTACTGCTGACAAGCTATAATAAGAACGAAACTCGAGTCCAGTTCTTCTGCTGTTCGAAAGGGACCAACTGGAAATTCAATGGGAATGCGACGGTTGTGATCAATTGCAGGTGATTTTCAACTTATTTCAAAACCAGTACCACCTACTACCCCCCAGAAATCGTTATTTTGCCGAGGTTTGGATGCCAGCGAATTGGCTACACTTTTTCTACAGTTCGCCTCTTCAAGTTGTATAGGACTCCTTCACTCTGGACAAATTTTGTTAGTGGTGACTTTCCACAGGATTTATCTGTGTGGGTGTGAATTCATGTACCAACACATAGCTATCGGAAGTGGGGTATTTATTCGATACTGCTCTGCTACACTATTTGCAGATAACATGCTGATTAACCTGCAAGAACAAGAGAGCATTACTGACTAGGAGAAGATTACAAGTCACTATTTCTTACTGCAAAATACGACTTTAAAGCTTTCGCGCTCTTAGGTTCTACTTAACAGACAGACCGTTTGAGTAAGAGGACCATCTCATTGAACTGGGTAGCAGCATCTCGTCTGCAATCAGTGTGAACAAGAAGACAGTTGCAAGAATAACGAGGGTAAGCACAGTCACCTTTTACTAACGAAGGTGTTGAAACAACAACCGGCTATTGTGGAACTGAAAGGTTAATCTTATTTACATATATATGATTCGAGAAACTCGTGTGTTCGTGAACTGGACGCGAACTTACTTTTCATGTTGGACAGTGGCTGCCATCCTTAGTCTTATGGGAAAAACGCACAAATAACTTGGTCAACAACAAGCGCATATTACGAAAGACAGAATAGATCACTCACTGACTTAACAAAAACGCAACGTCTAACAAGTAAACTATATTGTCCATATACTAGTGTAGCGTACAATTTACAGAACACTATTTACAAAAATAAAACCTTGGAATAAACCGCAAATTTGGCAGATGATATCGATCATAGATTATGACTATACTGAGGGTTCTGGTGGGAGAAACCTGCTTGTGGCTGTTATCGTATTCATTCAACCAGCCGGTGAGTCCGGATGCCAAACCGAAAGATTTAACCATATTTATAGGCCTCTGGTTTTTCCAGGCTTATGTTTGGAGTTTTTCATCAGTGTTAAAACACACTAATTGCCACTTCATCTAGAACAATGTGACTTATTAGAGTAAGTTCATGCGTAACCTGCATAAACATTTTGTACTGATCGAGTGATCATCTCGGCTACTAAGCACTGCATTGCTGTTTCAACCCACAGGCTCTACACAAGTATAATTTTAATGAGTGTTCATGAGTTTGTAACTTGGCAACTTTAGATCGTCGTTAAGTCAAATTTTGACTATAATTATTTAAACCAGTTATTAGGACTATGACTTTGTTTTCCAACTATTCAAGTTACAATAGGGCTTCCAAATATTTATTGCAGAATACAGGCTGCTTCACCAAAATTAGCTTGAAATTTGCACTACCTAGATTGACCTAATCAGTCTACCTAGACCCATTTGATCATTTTCCGAAGTAATTAGTAAATTCGGATTCTCATTCCAACAATTTTGCCTGTTCGGTAAATTGAATATTTTTCCTCTATACACTCAAAGTATCCACTTGTGAGCAGCTCAACTACAGTTGACGAAAAATAATCGATTTTTACCGCTTAATGTCATAACAATGATACAAATTAATTATCAACAAAAGTTTCAAGTACTCTACTGAAGGGTCCTAAGTGTATCGCCCCAACTCTCATCTAAAATTGTCATTCACTTGAATGCACGAATTTTGCCCACCTTTCTTGCCAACTGTACGAGAAGTTTTTACACCACTCAGGTTGAAAAATATCAAGAGCGTGCGTGATAATCAAAACCGTAATTGAAATTACATTTGATAATCAGTGTTCCAGTTGAATTAGCATTGCCATAATAATCTGCCCAGTGTTCACCAGCGTTGCCGGAAATTATTTAGTGACACGACTGACATTCCAAGTTTACAACAACTAAGGAAACGCTAAATGGGCACAATAGTTATGTACTTATCTATTTCGAAACCATGCAAGTAGGTAGTTGGAAGAGTGAACCAGATATTTAGCCCACAAGGACTAGCCACGAGACTTTACCTTTGTCAGACTTGTATAATTGCAGATTTGCAGCGTTTAAAATAATTTGAAGTTATCGTTGATGACAGTCATTTACGTCCAATTTAACAACATTCAGTCATTCATCCATCACGAATTTGTTGGGTTAATCAACACAATTCCACCATACACTGTCTGGTGAATGCTAAAAGCTAGAATTGATCACTGGTTTTGATATGTAGAAGGAGGGCTGATAAAACGTTTGAACACTTATTTGAAAGAGAACGCCAGTGGAGGGTGCAGCATGAGCAGTTCGATAATGTTACCAGTATTCTCATAGTGAAAGTCGATGGTGTTTCAGTCCAGGTATCAGTTGCTCTCTGTCCAACCGAAAGGAAACCTGTTGGTGGATCTAAATGGAACAACTCCTGTAACAATCCTTCCTAATATTTTGCATCACAGTGATCACCTTGACTGGGCGGTTCCCAAGATATTGGTACCACAGACGCTGTTGAAACCGGACGAATGATTGAAAGTCGTACATGAAGTAGTCTCAGAAATGGTGGTTAAAAAACTGAACTTAACTATACAAGGATTAACTAAGCTATCCTAAACTCGAGTTTCGCTCTTATTGGAGTTCATCAGTAATGCATATCATTGTCCGAACCGGAATGTGGACCCCTACCTTTGTCTTTGTGTTAACCACAACACCAGTAATTTCACACTAGGCATGACCGATCAGTCATATATAACCGCCCAACCGCCACATTGTGTGAGTAGTGTTCAGTTTTCTTAATCTTCGCGATCACTGACACAGTAATCTTTCTGTTAACTGCAGCCGATAATCCCACGATCAAAAATCTCTCAGTTAGGCTGAACTCGCAGACATCATTGCACCAACTGAACAATGCAGATGTTTTGAGCTGAGTTTTGGAGATTTGGATCGAAAAGTAGAAAATTCCGGTTCGGACCAGGATATGCACTACTGATGATCTCTAGTAAGGGCTAAATTTGAGTATAGTATTTCCTCCCAAAGTGGGTTGATCGAAAGGCCTACCTAAATACGAAGCCTGAGATCAAGTACGGGTGGTGTTCAACTTGAAATAATCTAAATCTCCGAAATTCAATTTAAAAATTATTTTTCTCACGGATAAAAATCGATAACCTAATTTTATACGATGTGCCCGGTAAGATCTGCTTGCAATTTTTCTACTGTATTCTGTACTTTAATTGTTTAATGAGGAAATCCTGAAAGTCAAAGACCGTTTGAATCAGAGAGAATTATTTTTTCTGATAACTATTTTGTAAGTCACATACGTAGCCAATAGCAACCACCTATTGCGTTTCGATTTAACTTGCAGACTTCAGCATCTATTTAAATGACTATCCATAAATGACCGGGATAACTCTCTGAATTTTTCTCACAGTCTCGCAACGGAACCCTCATTTAGCTCCACTATGGCAACAAAACCCTAATTTTCTTTATGTGATCCGGCTCAATTTCGTTTCTCCCGTTTGGGTTTCTAGACTATCCTGTCTAAAGTTTTCAGCAATAAACATTTTCGGCATAAATTATTTTTTTGCCGCAATGATTTAGAACGCAGCAGTCTAGAGTCCATCTTTTCACCGCACAGGGATACACTGGACAGACATCAGTCTGAGTATTCTGTCGGGTTGGGTTTAATATGATTTGTCCTGTTTCATCTCAAACCATCAAACAATATTTCTGCGCAGTATGTTTACATGAGGGTGATCATTCTTTCTCCTATTGACTGATTCGCTGAATGTCCACTAGTTAATCGAGTCGACACCTTATCTCATCCTCATGCGTGTAGTGAACTTACAACATGTGTTTATAACATCTTTCAACCATCTCCAATTAAATCCACTAGAGTAGGTCAGGTTGACGTGTGTATTTTTTGTGTTGTAAACTGTTTATTTTTATATCTTCAAGAACAATAGACATTCGGGAGAACGTAGCTCACTCAGCGATGGAGCCCTAACCTAGACGTAACACGAAATCAACGTCTGCCCTTCTCTCATTCTAGTTGGATGTAAAACTGGTTTTCAAAAATCATGGTGCGAGTAAAACCTGTTCTACAAACGTTGTGAAATTTGTACCGCTATGTACTTTAGTTTAAAGAGCACGGGAATTTGCTGCAGCTAACATGCTTCAGGAAGAAAACACTGTTCCACATTGTATTGTTAGCTAACACTGTCGATCTGTGGTGTCCATTTATTGAGAAACGTTGAATCATTCTGATTGAGACTGGTTTCGTTGAATGGACAAATGTCTACCTTCGTTTACCGCTAACCGTCGATGATAATTCACCGTTAGTTAGGTGGAAATTAATATCTATCGGAAGCTTGGACTATGGCGAGAAGAACGCATACCTACTAACCCCAACGGGGAAGTCACAATTGGCCTTGAGAACTTAATTAACTTTGGTGTATGGTTTACGTTATACTTGCTGATGCAAATGAACTCGATGTATGTCAAGGCAATTAGTGACGCCTACCAGTCAATACAGCCTGAGATGATCTTCACTGTGTGTGCGCTTAATGCGGTTCCAACACCGGCCTGGTCAGTGGTGTGAACTGCATGGCCTCCGTATAAACGCACACTGTAAGTGTATATTGGAGTAGCTGATGGAGATTGAAGTTGCAGCACTGAGCAGGAGTCCTGAAGCCGTGTTTCAGCGAGGCATCAGATATTGCTGAATTACGTATGGGAGCTTTCGAACGATTGGCATAATTTCCCAAACATTATTGACGGCAAGCTTAAGTGGCGTTCGGAGGGCAAATATGATTATGTGTCCATCAGACAAAGATCTCGCCTAGATGTTTAGCACACTATCATTCTGGTTATTACTTCCGTCGCGAGCGGCAAATGAGGTAAGTTTCTGATGTGTGTCTGAAACAAGATCTGGGGGTCACCAATTACATAGTTCTTCAACGTCAGTGGGGAAATTAAGATTGATCGGTTCGATGTGGTACAATGTAACATGAGAGCAAGGCAGACCTTGGTTAAAAAGTTATGGTAGAAGCATAAGTCAAAGCTTGTGATTATGATGAGTTCAAAGTTGATAGTTGTGTGGGAAAGACTACTTCCGATTTGCCCGGGTCAAAGAATGAGGTTGTTCTGAAGTTCCTCACCCGAGGCCCTCAGTTCAAAAGAAACCTAAGCAACAGGGTGGCGGAGCCAAGCATGGAGTTCTCATTTCACTGGGTACCTGTGACCACTAGTGGTCCGATGTACACACCCTTTGAATAGAATCAGTTCATCCTGGATGCTCAAAATATCTTGCATAAAGTTGCAACTGAAGCAGTACAACATTCCGAAAATTCACTGACGAAGACGGATCTGATGTAATACATCATTCCAACCAGGAAGTTCAAGACCGACAGAGTTGATGAGACGCTTATTCCCTGTTGCCAGAGACCGGTGACTAAATCAGTTCATATGCCGTTGGAATGGCGTTTGAGCCGGTGAACACCGAGGTGGTTCGCGTGCCTTCTTCGAGAGATGCCCGTGGTTATCGGAGACCGCAGACATCAGTTAGGTATACGGATAGCACGCCAGACGGACGACGTGCTACTTGTTAGCCCACGTGCTCCCACTAGGAAATCATAAACCGTTTTTGGTGGGGTAGTATATGCCATCTCGCAGTACCGTCAAAGAGCTTATGTGATATTTTACAGCAAATCTGGCTGTCAACCGTAGGTCCACTAAGTTCTGACAGGGCCACCGCCCATTTTCCGTGGCCGCGTATTCTCCGGAAGAACTCCGCTTGTTCTACTGCACGCCTTCATTTGGAAGGCCGCTTCCCAGTCGACAATCTGAGGCAACGGCTGACTGTAGTGAGCTAGCCCACCCTTTCTCCCGGGTACTCGGTTCAGTTTATTTTATCCTTGGTGTTCCACTACAGTCGGTGATTTGTTACTCAACCGCCTTCTGGACGGTTTTGCAGATGAAGATAAACTCTTTACTCAGCACCACATAAATAGTTCTTTAGGGTAACGACGGGCATAGTACATAGTGATCCACCTTCAAGGAAACGAATGAGAAATACCAGTACTGCTTGCTTCATACTCCACTGAGGAAAGCGTTACCGGCAATTAGTGTATTTCATATTCGATAAGTTCGGAAGAAACTTTACTAGAACTTGATGTATCCCTCGTACCCTGCGCCATAATTCCTGATTTTCTAGGTGGATGTCTGCCTTCGGCAATTAGCAACCACACGTTTACAGTAGTGTGCTAAAACACCATCCGAACCAAATCTGGTCGAAGGAAAATGCTAGTATATGAGATTCTTAGCACTTTTGCTGTCTTCAATCAGAAAACGACTGGAAGTTGCCGTGAAATGAAGAGTGTTCGGTTGAAAACCCTACATCGATAAACAGTTTGAAAATAGCCTAAAGGCTACCAGTTGTTTGGCTGGCCATTGTACCGTTTATCGTTTTACATATGTGGTTACTCAGGCAATGTAATAAATCAAATCGGCGGCAATCCATCAAGCGTTTAAATGTTTGGTGATATAGTAAGATGGAAAATTGTTGCGTGTATCCACTGTGACAAATAAAGTTTAGGGAGAAAATTTTAGTTGAACTGGAAATAATGGCAGAAGGATTAATGATAGGGATACTTTGCTCCTATCAGAGATCAGAATAATTAATTTACTGGTGGGCGTGACAACACTACAAACAATTGTTTCTGAACACACAACACGGGTTTGAACTTTCGGATTGCAACGGCTTCAGCGTAGCGCAGTGTTCGCCTGTGTGACGTTGAGTAGATAACGCAAAACGCTGTTGTGGGATCGCATTGGTGTTTCGTCATTAGAATGTGACGTGCAATGGATGATGCAGGCTCTCTGTGGCGACCCCGAGACAATGAGCACATCCCGAAGTGGGTCAAGATACAGGTCACGCAGACACATGAGGTCACAGTTGGGCATAGAAACAGAGAGCCTGCATCATCCATTGCACGTCATATTCTAATGACGAAACACCAATGCAATCCCAGAACAGCATTTCGCGTCATCTACTCAACGTCACACAGGTGAACACAGCGCTATGCTGAAGCTGTAGCAATCCGAAAGTTCAAACCCGTGTTGTGTGTTCATAAACAACTATTTGTAGGTTTGTCGATACCTTGGTTAGGACAATGATTGTACTTTCTGACAATCGACTTTCTCCGTTATCTTGTTCGCTTTCTCATACTGACATTTAAATGATCTGTAGTATGCATTCGTAAAGATGCGGCGTAATTTGTCCGGACATAAATCGTACAATATCAGCTTACTGTCTTCTTTATTCTAATTCTTTACGGGAAAAGAATGTTTCAAGTTTTTACTAATGTCCTTTGATTTGATCTGAATTCGTTGACATACCGGATTCATCCGAAAGCAGACTTGTGTATTGTAACATGTGTAAATTAATACTGATATCTTATAGACTGTGTAGGTGCCGACGTTTAATATGACGTTTGTGCGCTCACCTAAGTAAGCAAATCATGGTACAAAAGATACGCCTGTAACAGTGGAACAGCGGCGCTTACATTGAAGCTAAAGTTCTCAATCTCAAATGCCTTCAAAACAAGTAGGTCGTTATAAGGAAGAAAATGTCTAGCCCAGAAATCGCTCTTAATGTGGTCACTAAACGGACCAAATATAACGAGCAACTGGACTCCACTACAGGTCTTCATCGGAGCGCGATATATAAAGTGAACCACCGATTTACATCTCGGGTCATGGCCGGCAACTTATTCCGCTCGGCTTGTGGTGACCAGACGCAGGTGACTGATAGTAACACTGATCTGAACCTAACTGAAACAAATAAAAACAGGTAATGTCAACGATATTCAATGATCTAGAAAACAGCCTAGTGAGCATCGTCCAGCCACGTTTCATTAGTCAAATGGTTTTCATCTGACATCATATTTTACAGATTAATCGCGTTATCTAAAATAGAGAGAAGAGTTTGTTCCGTGGTCGCACATCAACAAATACTAGTAGGTCACATGACCTTACTTTACTACCGGATGCTTTTGAAGGTGTGCATGCGTGAATCAAATGGAAAAAATGAGTTATCAAACCACTTGTAACAGGAACCGTATGTGAACTTTTTCGCATACAATTCTGCCGATTTCGATAAAGGATTATTTCCCAGTGCAGGCTGTAATATAATCGTGTGCAGCTTCTACCCGAAACATGTTACCTACCACACTGTGAACCTTTCTGAAACAAAACTAATTACCATGCCGAGAAAATGCTATCGGCATTTATGCTATACATATTTCACTCTATATCTATAGAAGTAGGATTCTTCATAATACAATCGTTTCATACTTCCTTAGCGAGCCATACTAAAACGGGAGTGGCGAAGTGTAAGTCAGCCAAGACGGTATTATGTAACAAATAATGTGACCCAAGTTGGATATTTTGCAGTTTGACCATAGTAAATAAATACTTCCTGATCTCTTAGATTTGATCGCGATAACGCTTTACCGTATACAGTGCTGATATTTTTTGATCTGTATTTTTATCTGTGCTGCTTTTTATTTTCACGTACTTCTGGGCTCGTATTGGTTTTCGTTTTTCCCTACATATTCGTGGTTTCTTACATTTCAACTTCAGGAAAATGCAGTAGAATGGAGAACAAAGAAATCTGAATTGGATCACACAAATAATGTGTTTTTGTTTGCAAGTGCGCACTCGTCTAAAGTGTTTTACACCAGACGAGCACACATACGTTATAACAGGTGTACAATCCCACATAACGATTCGAATGAATTCATGAGTTCGTTAGAACTGAAAAGGTGTTTTGGCGAACAAGCTGTTTTCGATTATTCATCATCGGGCCAACTACATAAAATTTTATATCACCATGGTTGTCAGGCCAGCAAAACCAAAGGCAATTAGTCACATAATTACATCACGTGGTTGTGACTTGGAGGGCCATTAGGTGAAAAAATTGACCTCCGGAGATGTCGAGTTGGTAATGGGAGGCCATGGTAAACGTAGGGCTTGTACCAATTTCTTCTAAAGGTCCAACTGTGGATCGCGCAACCGAATTCCGATCGCTTCCGCGGTGGCCAGAATACGAAATTTGACTCCTCTGGATTGACGACCGGGAAAGCGGTAGATGGGCTGGAAAGCTACTTCTGGTAAGACTTGGTGCCCTGAGTCAACGAGGTGCACCAGAATTGTACTCGAAATCGATTTCACCTTGCCCTTAGTCAACCATGTAGGGTGGTGCTCATGTATCTTCTGACAAAGGCACCTGGTTGTGCAACCGACGTAACTTGCTCCAGAGGAGCATGTGAAAGAGTAAACACAAAATAAGGCTGCACATTTAGGCAACGAGTCTTTGAGTTGTACGTGGACTACCGGGTCGGATCTGAACGCGATTCGTAGTTGTGCATCACTGTAGATCTTTCCAATAGACAAGTTAGTCACTGCAGACTCACTGACTTCTGAACTAAGTAGTGACAGATTTCGTTTGATGTGAAGTGAACATCAATCAGAATTGACTGTACGTTTCGAAATCTCATAGACGTTTCAGCCAGATATTTTCTTTAGAAAAAGAGTACAAGTTTCGCGCTAGTTAGGGTCTGTTAGTAATACATATTCGTGCCACGGCCAGAAGCTGAAGCCCAGTCACGATTTCTGAAAACGGCCTTGCTGATGAGTGCAGAATTTTCTGTTTATCAGTTACGACCGAAGTATCGTTTATAAAACCGACCTATCTCACTGGACGTTGACAAGCATTCAACCGTGTCTTCCCTTCCAACTGTTCGTGGGAACGGGGTGATTCACTGTTACTAAGGAAAGTGGTTATTTATATCCCGACCCACTGGATTAGCCAACATTCGTACATGTCGTTCATCCGTCCTTCTCTGGAGACTCACAGGATCGTATAATGACGCAAAGACCAACCAGATTGCCCGCTGGTTCAAACTGACCGTTGCTACTAACAGTGTTCAATGATTTGTACACAAGTATAGTGAATCTTCACAAATGTATCTCATTCACTGCACTGACGACTGTCAGTTATATGTGGAACTTTAATCAACTAAGGAGGCTTTATCCGAAAAGGCACATTCCCGCTCACCGTTCTCTGTATCGCAGGAAATCCTACACCAAACCTGGATCGTACAACCAGTGATGAACTAATTATTAAACAATGTTGGATACTAATCGTTTTTTATAAACAAACGGTGAAGGTAAAAGAAATCCATACAACCGGAAAAACGTTATATTCCACGTCTTTTATTTCTGTAGATTGACTACTATTTTAAATTTCCACCTCTCCATTTAATACGCCGCTACTATCAGCTTTGCGTGATCTATCGAGTGAACACCGACTGCTCAAGAATAAGACCGTTCAGTTATTGACTGTATCAAAAAATTATCATAAAATGAGATCGCAAGCCATACACATTTATTTCCGAATTTTAAAGTACCTTCCAATAAAGATTTGCACACCAGTAACCCGAAATTGACAACCCAATGCAAAACTGGATTCCTCTTGAAAACATTACCGTTGTTCAAATTTCGCCTCTGTCACACGTGTGCAATACTGATTTACTCTAACCACAACGTCTGTGAGGAAACTAAGATCACCTATGAGTGATGTTCAATTTAAATCATCGGTGTAATACTAGTTGTTGGCAGGTCATAACTTCAGTCTAAATGCTGTACTGTATTGCGGTTATCAGCGTAAAAGAGTAGCTTAAGTAAAGTAAAACCACAGTGTTTTGTTTACTGTATTAGAGAAAATAAATATTTTTCAGTTATCAATACCTAGATTAGACTATTAGGCAAAACACTTAACTTTGTTGCCGTAATGAAATGTTTGTCTACGAAAACCACAATAACAAGTCTTTTTATTCACTGCAGTATAGAGGATACACGGTCAGTAGACTTGTTAAGTGTAGTACTCATTCAGCAACAGGACAGTTATTGTGAAGTCACAGAGATAATTAAGTAGATAGCTGATGCATAATCGTTTTTCGGAACCTTCAGTGTACAATTCTTGATGCAAAGACAACACAAGAGGTAAACAAGAACTGATAGTTTGAGAGTGAAATTGTCTATAAATGGAGGTTAGAAAGATTATGTGTTGTTAATGTTGTGAGGTATGCACTTGGTACATACTTCACGAACCCTAAATGAAATGCCAGACAGAAATCTATGAACGTATTTACTGTCAACGTGTAACTGATTGTAAGTAACACGGTCAATGTATGAGCGATCGTAGCAAATAAACAGAGCTGTTTGTCAATATATTGACTACTACCATGAGCAAATGAAGCGAGAACGGTAGCATACAAAAGCAAAGAGAATACTTTAATGATGTTAATTGTAGAAATATTTCAAACACGAGATAATCAGAAATAAACGCTCTAGTTTAAACGAGAATTCTATGCAGTGGTTTAACGATCATGGGAGAAAAAGTCTTCAGGAGCATTTGTATAAGGATTACATTTAGATTAAACCCAATTAAGAAAAATCAGGGCTTCACCTAGATTCGAACCAGTAATAGAAACAACATACCCAAGTATGGCAAGTGCTCTACCAGTTGAGTTACGAAACCAGACCAGGGCTCAGATGTTTCATGTTACCTTTACATAGATCAAAAATCACATCTTAGCACTTCGCCAAATTATAACATATCCCAACAGTGTGGATCCAAAGATGATTGTGTTATTGATAAATGGATTAAGAATAACACAACGTAACGTTGTGTTATTCTTAATCCATTTATCAATAACATGTTAAACACGACGCCCAAACTGTTTGACTTCATTCGTACTAAATTTGGTGCGGATATCCTACAAATGATTGTGTTATATTTCCAATCAAAACTGATAATTTGCCGGTTTCTTCTAATTAGTCCAGTGCAAATTTCTAACTTTGAATCTGTTTTAGTTGTTTCGCTGGAACCAGTAGACAACACAAATCATTTTAGGGATTTGTGTAAACTGCAAATCACACAACCTGAACAGGACGGATTTAACTTTTGTGATGCAACCTCATTGACTGCTTAGAAGCGATGAAAATCGCATCATCCAATCCGCTGAAGCTCTGTCCATTTTACCCCATAAGTTCTGCATTACTTGCAAAAACAATCTGTTTTGCCAATGCTTAAAATTTTGATTTCATCATTCTCCTCTGTCAATCCTCACTTGGTCTTGTGTGCGTTTCTTTTTCGTTCATCGTTATTCACTTTTTTCAATTAGTTGAACGTTTGTTTGTGGCCAGGATATAAAAATTCCACAACGGAGTACTATGTACGATGCACGTCTCCCACATATCCACATATCCCAAAATTATCCGCGTTCGAAGAAAATTCTATCTATTCTGCGCGAATACATAAACATGAGGCGAACGTTGGTAAATGGGTTAATTCGGGCTGTGGTCCAATAAAATTATTTTGAGGTCATTCCTAATTCCCCGTTTATAGGGTAAATTTATTCACCACACCAAGCTCTACCATGAGTTTTATAGGAAATCAATAGAACTTTTTTAATTGATTACTATAATGTAGTTAAGATGTTATGAAGCTGAGGCAGTTAAGTTTGACTTGATAAGAGGGGTCTTCATTTCAAAGGTAGCAGATCTAAGCATCAGGCTTGGGAAAGCATAAAAACGAGTATAAGCTGGTGAAAAATATGTTGCCATAACAAAGTACATCAGCGTTTCCTTGAGATCTTTATTGACAGTCCGCTGAAAAATTGTCAGCTTCAAATGGAAGTTATCAATTTGGGATAGTAACCTGTTGTATACTGAAGTAGAACTGAAGTATTCGGACTATATATTAAATTTGGAGACTTGTACAATTAACCCCCGTGGCATTTATCAATATCTAAGGAAAGTCAACAAATCTCCACTTAGTCCATCAACATCACAACTACAAAAAGAAGTGTCAGAGCTTATGTACACCATGCATTTCTTAAGTTGACAAAAACAATACGTTGATTCGTGGTTACTTTCATGGATACAACAGGCTACACTATCACCGTTCAAAGGAAACCTCTTTGGAAGGGCGAATGTGTTTCTACAAAACTGGATCAATTGATCTCAGGAATTTATGTTGACATGAGTGCGTCACAATTAGAACGAGAAGATCATTGTCAGAAAGAACAACGCAAATATTCGTTCGCGTTTACAACTGCAGTCTTATCAGAGTTGTTGTTAGTATCATGACACATTCTAGACACTATGAAAGAAGGTAAATCTAATAGCATTTTTCATTCTCTGTTTGTTGTGAAGATTATGTAGTTCTCTTATAAATGGTGGACAGTCATTCAGCGAAAGAAACACTTTTGAGGTTCATATTTCACCAAGGATAAGGAGAAGAAAGAAAGAAATGACGCGTACTGTAGTTCGACGGTATATTTGCACGTGGGCTAGAAATCTTTCAAGTTGTCCAGGCCCTGATTATATCCAGGTAACAGTGAGTTGACAGTTACCAACGGGATTACATTGCCTGAGTTCCAGTTTGAATTACACCCTGTCACAGCAGATGGACACAATCCATCTTCGATTGCCACTATGCACTGTATACGGTCAGTACTATTGGGTCACGGGCTTGAGTTGCTAGTTTGTATGATGCTGATGAGACCCGAAGAGGTCAAAGAAGTTCACTGTCACTGCAATTATGGCCACTGGGACGAACTTTGGCAAAACTCCCATTAATCTCTCCTGGGCAATTATGGGTACCTGCACGTTCATAAGTCAACCGGAAACGGCTGATTGATTTTAGTCACTCACAAAGGGATATCTAACTACTAAATACTAAACTCTACTAAGTGATAATTTCAAATAGTCATCTACATAGACCACATAGATGTTCATTCGAACTGGCAAATTTAAATACCATCCTTCTGTTCCACAGAAGCGAACGGTGTTACTAACTATAGTCCAACCCCAATGCTTATCGTCTTATCTGATTGCTCAACCACAACCCCCCATTCTTCTGTATAGAAAAAGTGAAATTCACCTTTCAGACCTTTGCTATTCAACATGCTGACTAGGTTTTACTAATTAGTCTGCATTCTGATGACTTTGACAAATCCACAGTGAGCTCTGTGGTATTAGGTCATTAGTAACCAAAAACTGTACACAAGACACCATAATCAAGTTGGAACAAACCAGGTCAAAGTCGATCATTAAAATTCCATTTTGTCTTGGATCTCTTTAGTTCTTTTTCGACCTCCGATTGTCGGGTTGGTTGACATTTTTCTCATACAATTCAAGACGTCATTGTCGGTGGTAGCGTTTTTCTACACTCATCCACCAGTTTTGTTTCTGGCTGCCATTCTGTATACTGTCTTTTTATATCGATTCATTCCATTAATGGGAACAATTCCGTTTATTTTTCTGATTGCTAGTTTTCCTCCGTACCGTAGATTAGTCAAGCGTAAAAAGACTTTACAGGATGTTCTTTTGAAAACTTAGCTATAACCCAAGGAAATATGTTACTTGAGAAATCATATAAGTGCTCTCCGAATGGTCCCTAGTCAAGCCGAACCTTGAACTAACTAGAAAGCAAGAAGTCAGTAACTATCTTCCATACTTGAGTGGTCTACACACCTAGACACCAAGTGACATGTTAGAATGCCACATAGGGAGGATAGAAAATACATTTCTAAAACTGTTGCTAAAAAGCAGTACGAGAAGCTGTCTCTAGAGAGTACTGAAGTAATACACGACCGTAAACCTAGAGCTAGAGGCATACCATTTACCGAAAAAGCTATAATTCTCGCTATAATTCCATGTGAATAAACGCTATGCCTAACTGTGTACAACACTTAGATCAATCGTTTATGAGCGATCGTTGTTCATTGTTGACTGAGTATCGTCATACAACCGCTGTATTCACAAAAAGATACACGGTTAAATTTTGTCCATTACAGCATAACAAATAATCATGTTTGCTCGATTGCGTATAAGTAGTCTATATCTACTACAATGAACTGTTTATAGAGTTCCTTTGTATTTGTGGATCAGAATTGCTGCTTATATTGAGAAGAACATTCCAAAGTATAAAAATGCGTTAGTAGAAACGACCAGCTTTTATGTAAACTGACTGACTACACTACTTCGCCCGTGAAAAAAATAGCTAGTCCAATCAGGACAAAACTTACAATTCAACGCTCTTTTTCAATATTTTTTTTTAAATAACCGGAACAGCATCATTCATATTGCTTAGGCATGACTATTAAACTCTGTAGTTCCGCTTCTGTGTTTGAAAGTAAATTGTTCTGTTTATTCTCATTTATCTGTTATTTCCTGTCTGTAAATATTTGTCCTCAAGTTCAAAATTAGTTGTATGTTGTTGTGTCAGCAGAATACATGGACTGTTAATCTGGAGAACATCAAACGATTATTCGTTTCTCCGTATTTTATTGAAAACAGACCATATTTACATCTGAGAGTTGTCTGTTTCTCTGAAGAAGTTGAACAAATTTTTTTGAATTACTCTTGAGGGATTCAGAACGAAAAAAAATGACTTAAGTCTGAACATGTCTCGGAAGAAATTACACGATATTTGAGTAAGCAGCGACAAAGTTCAGGTCTGAAATCAATTGAAAGGGGAAGTAATCTCTCTATCCCGTTTTACGGAAACATCAATAACATCAGTGCCTGTGGCAACATAGACGCTAAACATTAGACGGAAAAATAATGATGTTAAATTTGAATGAAAATTCTTTACAGACACTTTATAGAACTGATAAAACAAACCCTCATCAGACACCATGCAAACTCTCGTAAGAACACTATCATAGTTATTGTTCTCTCAATGTTTTTCCGTCTACAAAATTTTGCTTTCTATCTTTTGAAACATTGCTCTAAATTTACTTCGTCTTAGGTCACCACCTGGTGGTGAATAGTTTGTATGCGTTTTACTCTTCGGTTTTCTTCAAATACCTGAACGTTCATTCTGTTGTGCTCTCTGATAGCCATCAACCGGTTTGCCTGCTTCTTCTCCTAACTTCTCACACCCATCAGATCTCTTGTAAGCCTACCATGTCTCCATTTGCTGTCGTGTATTAAACAGTGCTTACCAACATGTTGTCATATGAATGCAATTTCTGAAAAGGGTTTCATACATCATTGAGCACGATCCAAACTCATTTTTGGAAAACTCTGGCTTACATTCAATAAGCTTTTGGTCTTACATCCCTTACTCGTTTTCACTCAACATAGTAACGTGCGTGACGTTCTAACATTCAACGTATAGAATGGTAGCGTGTTGAAAACATCTGCACGTTTCGTCAGATTTACCGCAAAACAGATAGGTTTGTTGGGGATTTTTTAATGAAGTTATTTACACATGTAACATCTTCCGGATCATCAACAAGGTTTTCAATACCCAATATAAAGTGTTTCGCAATTACTGGAATATTAGTTTGATAGATACTTCAAATCGTTTAGTAAAAATAGTAGATTTGACTACAGTTGTAATTGAATTCGTCAAGCATGATAACATTACTCTACTTGTTGTTACGTTGAATGAAACTTACTTTATTCTCAAGCATTGAGTGTCCTTGAGACACTTGGCCAAAACAGAGAAAATACATTCTTCGCGAGAGGTCAGCGATTCGATTTATCTGTCGTTAACGTAAAACTAGCACATCTTACGCTAGCTACATGTAACAAAACGAGTAAATGGACCAGTCAAATAGTTTCAACCTTTCGCATTCTGCAAATGAAATTAGCTGCATGGCAAGGAGATTGGTTGTTTTACCGCCTTGGGTGCATACAGACTTGAAAATGTTGTCTGATTAGCACTACTTTACTAATCGCTAGCAATTTCTGGCTACGACCTGGCCGGATCAACTAGGTGACCGGTTGCTAGAATGTGTTCGGCGATCGTTGAGGCCCAAAACACTTGATTGTTTTACAAAACATGACCGATTTTTATATTGTTCATTTATTCCAGCTTATTAGCGTAATTTGAGACCAAAACTAAAGGAAGACGCGACGTATATTTTTCAATCGTAAGTGACTACTGTTTCTCCCTTTGCGTTACAGAAGCAGCGGTCTCTGCAACCACTAAAGAAGAGGTCCAAACCGAAGGCGAACCAGTTGCTTGATCCATGATATAATGCTACTTCAATGTTTCTTGAACTTCTCTTACGTTTGCAATATTTTATTTCTTCTCGTAAATACCTTTCGGTGAACTCTGCTTCCTCTTCTTGATAGGTGTATAACATCATCAAAATAGTTGTTAACGATATGATGGAACAAATAGATGCCGTCATAATACATTAGTACAAATGCTTGTGAAGTTGTACAGATTGAGCATGCTGATATTCCAACTATCTGCAGACCTTCTACATAGTTTGTAGTGATCCATGGTCATATGTAATCTATCAGAAAAACTGCAAATCTGCTGATTCAAGCAGAACAACAGGATGTGTTGAAGACTTACTCGAATCAAACTGGTTCTGTACTGATTAGTCTGATGTCAAATAAATATACTGATCTCATCCTAGTGATGTGTGTTTACGTGAATCAACCGTTAGTAATTGGCCCCTCGTCAAGTTGTGACACAAACAATTAAATTGTTCGGCGTGAAAACAGAAAATTCGGAGTTCATTTTGTCCACACGAAGACGCAACCCAGCTTGACAGTAGGAAGTTCCAATCCTTGAGCTGAATTTTGGTGTCTACGCTACTATCAAAACTTGTAGTAGTGTAATTTCTTTCTAATTCATTCTGTCCAGCTTCAACACCCTGACTGAAGTAAAAACTCAAAACAGAATTCAATGTATTCTTTTTTGTTACTAAGGTTAAGTAAATAGCAAGCGAAGAAACACGAATTGTGCGATAACCGTGTACTTTTGTTTACACACAGACACACGTGTACTAAAATAAAAACCACAACAAATTCGAATGATTAGCATGACAACAACAGGCGAAGACAGTGATGGACCAGCGACATCCTGAATACAATGACATAATAATGTTGTATTCCTACCGAGGTTAACGTGAAAAATTCAAGGGCTGTTAACGAAAGCTAACGTTGCGTACTTCAGTGCTAACTTAACTACAAGGTTACTAGCTGAATTATAAATTGATGCGTGAAGGTAACCGAACGAAACTTGTTACATTATCTGGCATAAAAAATCTAGGTGTATGCCGCTGGTTGATACGGTTTGGGAAAGTTTCGAAACCTGCCACGGCTCGGAATGGCACGTCATTCGAAAGACCATAGCTGCGTTGAATTTGCTTCTAGTTTATCTTAGGTATGGTGAAGACAACCCAACCAGTTCATTTCGTCGACTCAAACAGCTGTTTAGCAGTGTATCCGGTGATGCGCTTTCCCAACTATCATGATCTGCATTCCTTGTTTTAGTTCTTGAAAATAAACTTTAAACAACAGTTTCTGTTAAATTTAGCTGTTAAACTTAAACAATGTATTTTAGGAATTCAGATTACTTCAGTTTAAACAGCACGTATATCCGAACACAGCTTGTCTATCTAAGTAAGCCTTTAGGTTAGCTCACTTCGAGAAGAAGCACTAGACTCGAGTTTCGCTCTTGTTAACGCGAGTAGTATATATTCTCGTCCGAACTACAATGTGAACTCTGTTTTACTCACATCGCCGTTAACTTCATAAAAACCTCCACCAAATAACCATATTAAAACGCTGAACCACAGTCTAGCGTGGACAGTGTTCGGGCTGTCCCATCATTTTGCGGAGAGAAATAGCGCAAGCGTTCGGTTCATCCCTTTCTATAATTTCGTCATTCGGGAGTTCACATGTGAGTTTAAGTCATTGAGCTCGTAAAGTCAAACATATCGTCAAATGAATGAACTTTGTTTTGATCAAGTGAAAACACATCACCCACCAGCTACAAAGATGGCACTCTTTTTGGAATCAACATCGAGTTCAAAGAATTAATAGAGTCAACGGCGGTCATAATATTCATAATGTTCATCTATAGACAAAGATGTGTAACATACTCTTACGTCAACACAAATAGGGATGTGATAACAATTACGAACAATACGAATTTGAAACAGTTAGTTCTTTTTAGAAGTTTGAACAAAACAGCTAAAACGTGGATAGTGGACATTTCATATTGACTCTCAGTACCGCAGGATCGACTCCACGACATCCTGTTTCCGAACACACGTGAGGGACTTCAGTTGAGTGACTTCAACCATCTCAGATGACTCCAAGAATTGTGCAGTTAAAGGATGTAATAAGATTATGAGTGCACAACTTGAGTCAACAACATATCCAGTGTTCAAAACTTGTCTAGTGGATACAGAAACTGATTGTCCAGGTGCCTTAGCAAAATCGCCGTTCTTCAGAAACAAAAAATAAGTACCCACTCAGTCAAATATACCTTCATTCTGAAGATCAACCAATCCTCGGTTCTGCTCAGGTAGCTTGCTTCCCATCTGCATTTACATTAGTGGAGAGAGTGCGAAGTGTCGCTGACAGCAAATTGATAGGTTCAAGCGAATACAGGGACTTCGTTTAACCGAATTTACCAGTCTTTACCTTGTTTGATGCATACTGTGATCACCCTTAAAAGACAATACTATGTAAACCTCGTTTATTCTTGCTGTGACCACCATTTTTAATGCGGTTTCAGCCTACCATGTCCGTTTATGAACTCATTTAGATGACCATTAGGTTGCAATGCGTACGTATTCCAGTCTGCTTCTTCCATCAGATTGTTCTGTATACAAATTTAACCTGCTCATTTGAATAGTTTAATCACGTTTATACGCGTTTATAATGGAATCCAATGTAGTCGTCAATGTTCAAACACTGACCAGAACTTGTAGATTTCTTATATATGGCTGTTTATTGCAACCCTCTTCTAGGAGACGTTGATATATCTAGAAGTGGCAGAGAGTTGTCGTTCTCAAATTCTCACGTCAGTTTGGGATAACAACTTTTTAAGCGCCACACCAGTATGTCTATTTTCTGTTTCGGACGTGTGTTGTCGACATAATGGTTGGAAAACTTGCATTGACTGCAGCTAACACTCGGTCAAACCTTATCATAAGCATTTCTGCAAAGATGGACCCTAGTGAACTTCCCGTTGCTAGCCCCATCCGTTTATCAAGAAAACAGTTCACAACAGAATAATTTCCGTCAAAATATCATTTGAAGGAGGTAAATTAATGAGATTAGTCTAAACAAGCTCGTGAATCTAATCAATCTTCTCGTGTAGCGAAACAATTACGAATAGGACTGAACGTCTATGGAGTAGATGAACTCATCAACAGAATTGGTATCATCTTAATCGTTGAACAATTTAATATTTTTTAGACATGAGCAAAGTTGCCAATCGGCAAATGTTAAGCGTAGATAGTTTGATTAATATATCAGATTCAGTAGTTGCGTGAAACGGTTATAACAGTTAGTATACAAAGTCAGTGTTAACAACTAGTCTATTTAGAGAAATAGCCATAACTTATATACAAGCATAGAAATGCCGTATGTTAACTTCGTGGTAGAAAGTTCCGATATTTAGAATGTTTCTGTTCAAGCCACTTACGCATCTCAAAAGGCATTTGTCAGAGATCGTAGCTAAACTTTCAGATATGATAACTTGGTCGTGCCCATTAGGGGGCCACGTGCACAGCAGTTAACATGGTCATTTCAAGGAAACGTGAGTCAAAGGTAGAATCGCAACGAAGAGGACGATATGAAGTAATAACAAGCTCTAACAAGAGCTCAACCATAGTCAATTAATTTATTACGAAAGCGGCACGCTGATACTTTTATCTGAATGTTAAATAAGTCGGCAAATAAATTAACCAGCTTACATCAACCAATTTTTTCGTATTCGACACTCAATATGTTTTTAAGAATCACTCACTGCAAAGAACTAGCGTTTTATGGAACCCATCCACTTCCTACACTCCCATCAGCCGTATAGCGAAGGACTGAATGTTTATACTTGTTGAGAACATCGCGGTTCTAAGTGACCCACAGTCATCGCACCTTTAAGATTTGTTCCGCACGTTCTCACATTTGTGCAATAACCTCTGCAACGCACATATTTTAAGCTAAGCGACTGACTGGCATATAAAATAAGCATTTATTTATGAAAATACTTGTTCTTTATGAGTTGGGTAATAATTTCTTTAGCAAGCTTGGTTGATTCGTAAGTTTCCATTTGACTGGGAAAGTTTCCCAAAGAGCAGATTGGAAATTCAGTATCAGTTGTGATGGAACACTCGAACAATATGAATATTACTTATTAGTCATCACGCTCAATGATGTACACTTGTCTGTCGGGTTATGCCCAATGTGAATTCACTTTCGAAGTGGTCAGCATGTTCACCGCATAAGAATGACTGCGGAAGTTCCGTGCAACGAGAAACCGTTTACCGTGTTTGCGGCCCGATCTTTTTAGCTAGCTAACCTAGACTTAAGCCTTCTAGTTTTTTGTAATAATTTTTTGTGCAATACATTAATCCGCCAGTTCTGTCAATGAGGTTAGTTTTTGCGGTTTACTGATCGATATACCGGAAGTATGGCGTTTGAATCAAATTGAAAATATCGGAGAGGCATCATTATCACAATCCTCATTCTTAAGTGATACTAGTAGACGGAACTTAAATTGAGTCGGAAAGTGTTTCTAAGTTGACGTTGATAATGTTTATGAACTCTGACTAAACTAAAGCAGAACGTTTTACCTATGGGGTAATCATAACAAATGCGGACCAGCAATCCATCAAAGGAGGCAACTGATCGTACAGGATGAGTTAGTTAGTGTAATAGTTTATGAGGAATGGTAGAGAGCTCATTTTATCTCAAATCGTGTTGTTGCTGGTTCTTCAGACCTTCCTGCTTGTAAGTTGCTGGGTACTTATGCATTATGAGATCAGTAAATAATCCTAAAATGACAAATGGGTGTATTATGGCAAGCAACAATGTCCACTGATAGCAATAACCTGATTAATTCAGTGCACCAGATAAGGTTAGCTGAGTTGGGTTTGTTGAACAAGTCTCATGGTTTTAGAACAGTTTGGATGGTAGTATCATTCACAATGTTACATGGCTGAATGGTGAACGGAGAGTAGACAATGGTGTCATAAACTGACCAACCCGGTTTAGGTGTAATAAAAACTTATGCAAAAACCTTCTTTTCCAGTCGAACATCGACACAAATCTAACTATTTTTCATCCATACAGCTCACAGTAAGTACATCTTGCAGGTAGGAATTGGAAAGCGCATAGTTAATGAAATGATTTCGAACTCTCATGATCACAGTTCGCAGTCAGATGAATGTCTAAGGAATATTAGTATGTCTACACATATGTTATTTTAATTATCAAACTTACTGGCAGCATCTGAAAACGATAACCTTGACGAACGGCCAAGTGACGCTACTCACCTATTAGTTGTGGGGTAAATACAAAATGTTTGTGTGTATACTTATCTCACTTCGTAACTGACACTGGATGCCATAGATCAAAAACCCAAGAACTGACCTATTTAGCCAGCAAATGACAAACTGCGTTCGTGCATGGACCACATTGTTTTCCAGATAAAGTTGTTGGGTTACAAACCTGCCAGTTAAATGGGTAGAACACTTTACTTCATGAGTATTATCAATCATGATAAACGACAAACCCTCTCTCCTAATATACGTCAGTAGTAAATTAGAATTACCCCGCGTTTTTGATTGCAGAATGATATTTTTGTCGCATATTCTTTGAAATATGATCACGTATTACTGCCTGTGACACAGTTACGCGTTCCGGTGAACTGTTTTGGGAAGAAAGACAGGTCTGTGTTGATAAAAAAGAGTTATAGTGAAATGAGAATAACATATTGGGTTTTAAGTGCAAACGAATGTTCCGAACCAATGAGCAGTAGGTGACCAGTAGGCAAAATTGCCATGGCGAGAATAAACGAATAATGGTCTGTACCAATTAACACAAATTCCTGTAACACGGACGTATAATACTGTCACCATGTTGCCCTAGGTTGCATAGCGATCGGAGTTTTACTTCCGTCTCAAAAGCTTCACTCATTTCCTTTTGCGCCAGCTCTCATAGTTTGAAAAACGTCATGTCCCGCGAACACTTTGTCAGGTACAGTTGTCACCATGGTTGCCGAAATTTCTCACCACCGGATGGCGCACCTTAATTCAAACAGTCTTCTGCCCATAATACGAGATCTTCGCAATGTATTTTATGGGGGCACCAAGTGCGTGAGTACTGTATGTGTTAACTACCCCGACTTTACTGAGTGCTAGGTGAACATCTTTATTTCTGAACCCATTCAAACATAAATGTGAAGGCACATGGCGCAAGAACAAGTCTGTAATCTGGTGACCACAGAACAGTTGATATACGAACCACCAGTATTAATGACTTTTTATCCCCAATGGAGCTATCCAAACATTCATAGATGTCTATACATATCACCTACCCCGGTTTTTCGTTGTGACAACCCGAAATTTTCTTGTTGTCTTTTTGGAACTGATGTAAAGAAGCTACAGCTTTAGACACGAATGTATACATCTACTTGGTCCGTCGACATGCTGCCTACTGTGTGCACCACATGCATGAAAATAAAATGACTTTATGAATTACGGTGATACAAGTAATGAGTGCTAGTCAAAACTCTTTGCAAACGCGCTACCCATCTCTCGGATGTGGTTATCCTTCGCGTTCGCCTATCTGATGAACTGTATCCACACACAGCCAACACTGCAATTGATCAGAACATCTGCACTGACCTATTGAGTCAGTTGAGTCTTAGGTAAAGACAGCAGCGTAAACTCACAGGCAAATCAGTAACTTCTAGCATCTCTGTTTTTCTTCATTTTCATTGATCGCTACCAGACCATCTTTGTTACAGTTCGTCAGTAGTGAATATATTTTGTTCCGATCTGGATCTGAATCTTCGTTCATTTTCGTAGACGATGGATATGTTGACCAATATGTCACTGACTTCTCGATGGGCATGACAGAACTCCAACACCTAAAATGCCAATCACATATGTTTGTGAACACTGTTGTTTAACCTAACACAACGCTTAACTGTGACGAAATTTGTATCTGAAGTTACTTTCCGAAAGTGATTGGTTGAAGTGTTTATCCGTACACGAAACCCAGGATCAATAATAAATGGGTGTTAATTCGCATTAATCAAACCCTTGATAACCTACCAGCAAAAAAAATGTTACTTTTAATATCATTTTGAAATATGAAGTTGAAGACAGATGAAAATTTGATGGTTCACAGGGGTGATTCCGTTTTATCGTAGAGACAAATGTGAAGTAATCTAACATTATGCTAAACGAAGGGTAATAGAGTCAGGCTGTGTGAAATTTTTTTATAACTGTTGAACAACCAGTAAGAAAAAATCACACACTGTTTTATTAGCTGACTCAGTTTAGCTCAGACCAAGCTTGGTAGCGTTGAAAACTCATCGTTATTTCAAAGACGAACAAAGAAAATCTAAACTAAATCAAATCCGTAGAGTTAGTGAAAAATACATCCAACGACAAACCAGTTATCACAAATTCTTACTAAAGCATGTTGCACAATGTACAATTTTATGTCCTTCTGATTGAAATCATTAAAGTCACGACAGAAAAACCGAGTTGCAGCTCTTTGATATAATGAACAAACGAATAAATTTGCACAATTAATTGCAACATGAATACGGGGTATATGATTAGTAATCAGGCGAAAACATGTAAGACTCTACTTTTCCATTCCATTTTGGCGTCTCAGTGCATCCTTTTCATGCGCCGTTAAAAATGCATTGAACATAAAGTATATGAGACGCAGAGCTAATCAACACTGTGCATCAAGTTTGTTTGTTTAGGTTAGTGTGTATCAATTGAATTTACAGCAGGATTAAAGGTTAACTACTCAACCATCTTTTTGTGGTGAAGAAGCTAGGTCCTCAGGAGGTAGGACACATATGGGAGGACGTCATTTTGTTAAGAGGTCACGATTGCTTGAACCTGTAGTGGACTAAAATCTACCATCAATCCAGAATGACTGAACATTTTAAATTGATAATACTGACCGACTGTTACATTTACTTGAAAAAAGCAGTAAGAAGACGGACGGTGGTAGATTCTAGCATTTCGTATTGCCTCAGTACCAAACAACAATAACCAGCAACATATATATGACACTATTGAGGTGGGGGGTGAAGAAAATGAAACAGATGGAGAACAACAACGCAAAACTATCAGGTCCATGAAAGTCTAAGACTTGCACATAGTTGTTTTTGTACACAAAATGCTGGCTTGAGACGACTAAGCGCGACCGCCTCAGCAAAACGCAGGAAACGCGGATTGTCGTGACGCATTATAATCCTGAATGTTGATTCGGAATTAATCCGGTGACCGGTGGCCAACATGTGTCTGACGATAGACGGGGCCGGAAGATTGCGTGATCCCGGGACAAAGGAAGTACGCTGTGCAGTCACATTCTGAACTTATTTCGGCAGATGTTCCTTCATCCTAGAGTTCAAGCACCTATCGGTTCTGCCGATGTAACTTTCGCTGCAGTCACACACAAATTGATAAATACAGTGTGAGTTGGCGTCAATAGGTTGCTCTCCCTTAACTGGCGGTAAAGGTAGCTTACGAGTTCGTTCATTGTCTATGATTTCAGTCGTATTGTATGCTTGCTTAATGGAGGCGACGATGCGCTTTGTTGTTCGATGTGAAAAAGTGCCACCTTTGAATGCAAACTCATGTTCATCGTGTACATCTTGTGGAGAATCTACCGCTTCTCTGTCGCATTAGGTTTGTTAAATTTTGCACAATGGTTGTTGATCGAACAAACAAGTTGAGTTTGGAACGCCTTCACAAGTCTATAGAGAAATCAAAAGATGAACCATGTCGTAGAGATCCCAGTAAGTACGTTCTGAACCTATCTTCTATACAAATTGATGTGCTACAGTTGGAAGCATTGTCGCTAGGACTTGATTACAAAGTTCATTCAAGTAAGTTGGACCGCATATCACTAGAGGTCCAATTCGAGAATCTTTTCGACCAGTTATCAGATTTGCTTACTACTATCTTGGAAAATCAAAACTGGTTTAAAACAAAGTTGACCGACATTGCCTGTGAGTTCATTATGACACCAGCAAGAGATTGATGTGTTCTCACAACTGGTCATCTTGAATCCTCACACGACCTGAGGACTAAGAAAGTTGTCATGTTGAAGCCAGATAAATTTTCCGATATCGTAGTTATGGATAAAGAGCAGTATACTGGGAAAATGTTGTCTATACTGAATGACGAAAGCAAATTCCAACGTATCGACAAAGTGAAAAAAGTGACTGATATGGATGACCGAATAATTCGACATCTTGATTTGTTGCTGCTACATCGAATCATTGATGAAGGTACTTTTATAACTCTAAAACCCAGTGGTTTATCAACATTTCAACTGCATGACTTACCCAAAACACACAAACCGAGTGTGCCACTCAGACCGATTCTATCTATGAACAATGCGCCACAACACAAACTGGCTCGATGGTTTATGCAGGCTCTGACGCCATTAAAACGGAAATTTGGCACACATACCGTTAAAGGCTCATTCGATTTAACTGAAGATCTCAACAAAGTCAACATAGCAGACAAAGTCATGTGTTCAATAGACATTCAATCACTGTTCACCAATGTCCCATTGCACGAGACAATTGAATTTATATGCAATCTGATCGAAACTAAAGGTTTTGATATAAAAATGCTCACGGATTTGCTTAAACTGTCTCTACTACTGTGCACGGAGAATATCAGTTTCAGTTTTCAGAGTGAGCCTTATCGACAAGCAGACGGGGTCGCCATGGGGAGTCCATTGGGACCGATGTTAGCGGATTTTTTTCTGATGACGGTAGAAAGGCGAATGGCTCAAGAAATTTTGTCGCTGCCGTTGTATAAACGTTATGTGGATGACATTCTCATATTTGAGCAATCTTCGCAAAGGATCGATAGGATGGTAAACCGGTTCACCGTATGTCATGCTAATCTGGCAGTCACCTGTGAGCTGGAAAAAAACGGATGCCTGCCGCCTTTAGAAATCCTCATCGGTCACAAGCATGATGGATCAGTAAGAACGAATGTCTATCAAAAGCCCACCTGGACTGGTCAGTACACACACTTCACACGTTTTACACCAATGAAGAATAGGGGAGCATTGATCAGAACATGGTTTACGCTTGCCAGACGCATTTGTTCATCAGAATGTTTAGCTGATGAACTCCGATTGCTTACAACGACGTTACAGGATAATGGGTATCCACTGAGATTTATCAGCAGACACAGCCAGCAACATGAAGCAGTAGGGGAGGTTTCCGCGGTTGGGAAGAAGGAAGCCCACATTGACGTACCATTGAAAGGCGACACTTCTTCACTTCGAACAACAAAGCGCATCGTCGCCCCCATTAAGCAAGCATACAATGCGACTGAAATCATAGACAATGAACGAACTCGTAAGCTACCTTTACCGCCAGTTAAGGGAGAGCAACCTATTGACGCCAACTCACACTGTATTTATCAATTTGTGTGTGACTGCAGCGAAAGTTACATCGGCAGAACCGATAGGTGCTTGAACTCTAGGATGAAGGAACATCTGCCGAAATAGGTTCAGAATGTGACTGCACAGCGTACTTCCTTTGTCCCGGGATCACGCAATCTTCCGGCCCCGTCTATCGTCAGACACATGTTGGCCACCGGTCACCGGATTAATTCCGAATCAACATTCAGGATTATAATGCGTCACGACAATCCGCGTTTCCTGCGTTTTGCTGAGGCGGTCGCGCTTAGTCGTCTCAAGCCAGCATTTTGTGTACAAAAACAACTATGTGCAAGTCTTAGACTTTCATGGACCTGATAGTTTTGCGTTGTTGTTCTCCATCTGTTTCATTTTCTTCACCCCCCACCTCAATAGTGTCATATATATGTTGCTGGTTATTGTTGTTTGGTACTGAGGCAATACGAAATGCTAGAATCTACCACCGTCCGTCTTCTTACTGCTTTGTTCAAATTTCTGAAGGGAATCAGCTGTTTCGAATTGTTATATCTATGTAAATTATCCTAAAGCACGTTACACTGAAAACAGTGCTAATTTCAGTGTAACTTCACATTGGCTGCACTGAGAAGATTTTGTTAAACTGCCTCCCGTACTCTGGATATAATGCCCAGTCAGGCACAGTGGTAAAACAGACGACGGGCTGTTATTAAACTCGAATAACTAATCGACGAATGGCGTTCACTGTGGGTCGCAGATGAAAGTCGAGTGCATGAGCCTAGCTATTTACAAATCCGAACAGATTTGCCAATGCTAACTGGTTTTCGCCACTTACATTACAGAACGTGCGTGTTTGCCTGTTCCGAGCATTGAGCTGGCAACTACCCTGCTCACTAATTTGTCCAAAGTGATACATCATCAAAGAATGACAGTTTCATATTCAGCAAATGTTCCCCCAGAATTAGTGTAAGGACAGCCTGACAAACAAGTACGCGCGATTCTCCAGCTTACTTCAACCTACGACTAATTTCTAACAGCTAATGAGCAAACAGATGTGTGTGTTAACTAGCTGTTTAACTATCAACTTAACAGTGATTAACACCCGTTGGGCAACCCTTTGTCGTATCCAGCTGGAAGATACTGATATATAGCTTTAATTTTCCCTGTACTTCGATATGGATTTAAAATGTTCTGATAACCTGTTGTCATCGTTATAGCACTCTATTCTAGGTTTGGTTACACTAATATTGTCACAGGTTTGTTTACACAGATAAAATACATATTTTCACCTGGCAAAATAAAAGTTGACACCAAGTTATACTATCCACGAGTAGTACACCTCAGGAAGATAAATGGCTCTCGAAATTCCACGCTTGAACATAAATTCCCGGTATTAGACGTTTCAGTGATCGTTCTTTTCTCCGGATTTTTGTTAGTCCGAGTTTTGTGTATTCATGAAGACCCTCATGGAGAATCCATAAAGCTTAGCATTTTTCAGGTTAATATACCAATGCAACATGAGAAATCGGCTTAAATGCTTGTGTTACGTAAGGGGTAGCTCTGATCACGAGATATAAGATTGACTAGACTTACGCCGTTTCTTCCAATCTCGAAGTATTGGATATGAGTAAGCTTACCGCTGAAAGTCATCCCAATAACACAGTAAGACGTTGGTTCGAAAGTCTTTGGTCACCAGTCAGCATGTCAAAACCGAATAGTGGTATTTTCACATATTTTCAACCACTTAATAGACTCTTGGCATACTACAGTGTTAATGCTTTCATAAGAAGTAATCTACAAATGCCGTTACTAGATCACTCATGAAGTAGGACAGACTCCAGAGTTTTAAATGAGATAGTAGTTATTCCTGTTTTTGTTAGAAATTTACGTGAGAAGCATAAGTGATAATCTGTTCAGTGGACACTGAATGACTGAACACGGTTTCCAGAAGGAACATGTCAAACCAATTTCTGGGTTAATTTTCTCAGCTGTTACATTTCCTTAATCTAACATGCTAACCTTGGTCAGTATTTACGATTGTCTGTGAGCTAGTATGAATCTATCACAGCTCCAGAGTGGAGCCAGAGTGTTTCTGTTCTGTTCACCTAGTGGGCATGCGTATAGATAGCCATTCCAATGCATATGCATAGGTGACCAGTTCGATTCCCCCAAGTCCATAATACTGTTTTGACCCACTTGGGTCACCAGCACTTCTTCGAACCCACTGGGAGCTGTGGTTGATATCTGTTAGTTTGCACAACAAGTTCTCACGGTTAATTGGCTTAAGCCTATTTGTAAATAGATTTCAGCAACTGAGTATAGTAACTTACATAAGTTCCTGTAATACTTACATCTGGGACATTGTGGTCTAGTGAGCAGGTGTCTGAGAAGCCATTCCGGCACATATTCCCAAATAGTTGTTTCAAATCCACGGAATGTATAGCGCTCAAGAAACAAAACGAAACTGGATCAGCCTCCCATTACTTCAGCAATAATCTGCTGGACCAACCAATTGTAAACTGATGGACTGCCGTCCACCTTGATCAGCAACATCAAGAACAGGAATAATTCACCAGAAGGTAGTCCAGCAATTATCAGCAACAGTAGTGCATTAAACTTCTTCACAATTATCGGACGCATAATGAATCACGAGAAAAACAACAGAAGTTAATGGGATTAATTTCCAAGAGGTACAAGGCAATACACGGTGTGTCCAACATTGACACTAGCGTATCCACTACATACTTGTCATGGACAGTTATCAAGAGTGTCAGTGGATGTAAACGTGCATGTTATCTTTCTGCGTTTATAACTTGTCTGCAGCAGGGATTTGGGAATTTTTCACACAACCCGCCAAAGAGAACCTCTGAGAACCTGCAGGTTATTATTACATGGCGCCCTCTCAACAGAATGCAGTTGAACCTAATTCTGTGAAATTAATGAAAGTAGATTGCACAGTGGTCACCCTCTTTCTAGCTTTTCGCACGGCGTATCAGCATCTGCTATGACAATATGGATATGCTGTCTGGGTTAAGTGTACCTTGAAACGTTTCGTGACCAAAGAGCATTCGATCCTAACTTTTATGTGTAGAAACAGCTACCGCCTTTAATGTGAGTTTCTGTGTTTTGGAAAAATTTCGCGTTGCGAGGTTCAGAGAGCACGATAAGCAGGCTCATGAAATGACAGCCTTCGAGATGCAACTATGAATTCAGAAGATCTGTGTAATAAATATATACCACTCTTGTATAAGACGACATTGAAACGACGCAGGTTGTTTTGATGTGTTCCGGAAATTCTTGCGATTTCCTGGCGTTCTGTTCGCTACATAGAAGATAGTTAAACGTCTGCGTCTTCGGTTTTCCATTCCGCCTGACATTCAGAGTGCAAACGTTTCATCACCAAATGAAGTGACATCATTAGTGCGTACGAATTTGAACACATTAGATCACGCACCAAATCCTGTAAGCTCAGACTCCTGGAAACTGAGAATCTCACTACCTTTGGTAATAAAACGCTTGCAAACTAAGTTCTAATCCCGAAAAGCACTCGAATGTCATCCCGAGTCACCAGCCTCGTCCTTATTTCCATTATTTACAGGATTAAACGGGTAAACAATGCTGAAGACCGCTTGTTTCTGGGAGACTTACATGCAGATTAGCTTCCACGTGTGACCAATTATCTTCTCGACATGTATGTGTGCATCATAGTCTTCTTTCCCTAAGCATTAGCTGTAAGCAACCGCCAACAAGACTGGCCAATAACCTAACAGAACGAGAAAAGTATGTTACTAATTTTGACCGCCACTGCCCATGAATAACTACAGCAGCCAACAAAAGAAATTGTAACCATATGAGTGGCAGACAAAACTGAAACACAGGGGGATGCAATAGGATGAGAGTTTTACGAAAGCAAGTGAGCAAAAACGTTCTAGAACAATTTCTTTGGCTCACTCGTCCGTATTCATAAAGATGTCACAAAATTACATCAGAAGTACCATTATGCATATATGTGTCACAAAGATAAATATTTCGTCATATGCCTTATTATACACACGGACAGCATGTGTTATGCCCCGCATATATTTCACATTGTATAGAATGTAGTATATATAATATACCATATGGTATGTAATACAGTGATGTATATAGCATAAGTACTTATAAATTGTGCTTACTACATCCTTTTCGTATGGACCAATACACTATGCAAATACGGCGTATGATTTAAACCAACATACGCTGCACATTACATTGCTTTGGTATTATTGCATATACGAACTTCATACAAATCTGTCACCTTATACATTTACTACAAAGAAACTCATATATGTATATATATATAAATTTTATTTCGTAACTGTGTTAAGTAAACAAGATTACAGCGCTACAGATATATACATCATGTCGCATTTTCAAGAAAATATATATAAACAAACAAACCAAGTCTATGGACTACGCAGACCGTCAAATGGTTCAGTATTGCATCCATTGTCACAAGTCGGTCCAAATATGGTATTATATTTCATTCAGGTTGTTCTTTTATTCTATCCATATATTTGTATCAATTAACGTTTCACGGTAACGTTACAAAGATTTTAACTGCCCTCATACATAATTTTCAGTTCTGTAATACACATCAGTTGTTCTGAAACTACAGCTGCAAGTAAGTACTATATCTTCCTTTATTTTGTGTGAATTATGTTCATAAAAAACATTCGCGGATATCTTTTTTATTCCAATCTAGTAAGTGGTTCTTTGATGGAGGTTTCCTAACCAATAAGATTCAAACGTGATACGTTTAACAGAAATGCAGAATGGCCAACACGAAGCAACAAAACCGTTCCCGAGGGGATGACATTTTTCTTCACGTCTTGGTATCCGTTGACTCCCGCGTTGACCTCGTAGGTCGACACGGGATATATTGAATCTAGTTAGCGATATCTTGCTAGGCTCAGCTACTGATCGCTATGAGTCGGCTAAGCGAACAATTCTTAAAAAAACACAGCCGTTCGACAAAATGCGTCTGGAACAACTGTTCCAACGGTTACAGTTAGGGGACAAGAAGCCATCGGTTCTCCTTCGAGAGATGCGACAGGCAGTAGGTAAGTCGCAGTTGCGGAAATCTCTCTTACAATTCAGCGATTCAGCGATTTGTTCACGGGTTCGAGGTTGGAGGCCCAAGTCACCCGGATCCAGTCAGTTTGTCCGTTTCGATGTCAGCGGTGTTCTGTTGACCTAAAAGGCAGTCATTGCAAACAGGGTGTAGCACCGCTCTAGGGGTTTACAGGGAATACCGAGAACAGCGTAAATTACTAATCTAGCAAAGCAGAGTAAAATACTAATCCAGCAACTTCTTAAGTAAGTGGGAATCTATTAACCGTTTGAAGCGGTCCCTAGAAGAACAGCCGACAACCTCCAATGGAAAGTCGTTCTAGTGGTTGATAACTCTGTAAGAGAAGAACTGTTGCCTAAAGAAGGTCCAGAATCGAAGCTTGTAGAGCTTACAGAGCTACAAGAGTTGTAGATGCAGCAACTGCCTGGGTATACACAAAGACTGTTATCCGTGTTACTCTCACGTCCGTTAAGTGATCTGGCGGCTTCTGCCGACGCAATACATGAACGTTTTCGAGGCAGGACGTCGTCACCATTAATGGGGCGGGTGGTCACCTCCAACAGTCTCGCGGATAGTTCGTTGGCCACAAAAGACGCCAAAATAGCAGTGCTGTGCAAGGCACTTGAATGTCGTGAACGCAATTCTGTGGAGCCAAACACCGAGACAGCTCAGCTAAGACGTGAGCTGGCGGATCTTTGTGCCAGCATTCGGCGTACTAGCTCACCATCAAAAATTCCTTCGACGCGTGCTCGATCACCGCCCGAACTAAAAACTGCCGATTTTTGTTGGTACCACGAAACGTACGGTGATAACGCTAAAAGATGCCAATCACCATGTAGAAGTCGTGGTAACAAAGGTTAAAACTAACAGGCCGGCGTGTTTTAGCGAAGATAGCCACAGGTCAGTCAAACAACAATCGCCTTTTCTTCCTAAACGAGTTGACCTCTGAAATGCACTTCTTAATCGATACGGGAGTGGAGGTTAGTGTCAGCCCGCATTCGGTAACGGATGTGCCATCAGAATCTGACACTACACTCCGAGTAGCAAACGGTACGCCCCTTAGAACCTTCGGCTGTCGACTGTTGAATCTAAACTTTGGTCGCGATTTTCGCTGGGTTGTTGTAGTAGCTGATATACCTTTCCCTACTATTGGGATCGTTTTCCTGTGATATTTCGACTTGCTGGTCGACGCACGTTGATCGCGCTTGATTGATGCTTCGACAAGACTTGATGTTCGGGGTAAGCCGTCGTTGTGATCAGTTCAATGTTAGCCAATTCCGTAGTTGGCAAGCCTTATGGGAAACTTTTATCCGAATTCTCTCAACTGGTCGGCGTAGCTAAAAAAATACCGGCCGCGACAACCGACGTCGCGCATCACATTGTCAAACGAGGGCCGCCAGTTCGAAGTCATCCACGCCGCTTAGTTCCGAGTAAGCTCAAACTTCCCCGAGCCGAACTTGAGCATATGCTTCAACTTGGCATTATCCGTCCGTCTAATAGTTCTTGGGCTTCGCTGTAGCACATGGTGCCCAAAAAGACTGATACCCACTGGTGCCCATGCGGCGACTATCGAGCACTGAATAACACGACCACTCCCGATAGGTACCCCGTTCCGCATATTCAGGACTTGACAGTAAACCTATCAGGAACGCA
Source organism: Paragonimus skrjabini miyazakii (assembly GCA_014338405.1). Taxonomy (NCBI): domain Eukaryota; kingdom Metazoa; phylum Platyhelminthes; class Trematoda; order Plagiorchiida; family Troglotrematidae; genus Paragonimus; species Paragonimus skrjabini miyazakii. The sequence continues at coordinate 2,312 of JTDE01000101.1, read as the reverse complement.
GGTATTTACAAAAATAGACCTAGTGCGTGCGTACAACCAGATTCCTGTGGTCCTCAAAGATATCGCCAAGACAACGATCATAACACCGTTAGGACTTTTCGAATTTTCACCTCTTCCGTTTGGTCTGAGCAACGCTGCTTAGACATTCCAACGTTTTATTCACGATGTGTGTCGTGGACTGGACAGTGTTTATCCGTACTTGGATGACATTTGGTCACTAGCTCCTCACATGAAGAACATTTCGCGCAATTACTTTCATTATTCGCCCATTTGTCGCATCATGGAGTGAATATACACCTAGCTAAATGTTCGTTTGAGATGCCTAGCGTAACCTTCCTAGGTCACAGTATATCCACTAGCGGGGTCGAACCTCTCCCCGACAAAGTGCAAGCAATAGTGGGCTACCCGAAGCCCACATCATTTGGGCAGCTTCGCTGTTTTGATGGCCTTGTAAATTTTTATCGTCGTTTCTTTCATAATTGTGTGTCTATGCGTGAGTGACTCGATTTGAATTTTTCTCGCAGTTATTGTCTACGCATTTTTTGCTCTATTGGTGCCCTGTGAATAAAAAACTGCATTCGATTACTGTTATTTGTAACCGAATAACATACCTAATCATTACATATTGGAACCTTTCGGTTGCATTGTATCCGTTTCGGTAACTGTTTTATATTGTGTATTTCTTGTTTCTATTGACAATGACGTGAGTAAGATCTAACAGTGCCGTGACTCAGTTGACTGAGGCAGCGAGCATTTACGGTCGTTATGGATGCAAAATGTTCATGCAGAACGGTATGCAGTACCACCAGCGCCAGAAGTGGTATCACTTCAAATGCACTGGCCTCAACGAACACCAGTATAAACAACTTGCTTCTCCTGATTTAAATTTATCAGCATGAGCTGTAGGTTTGACGAAAGTCAAGGCACCGCTTTGCCGCCTAGTAGTCACCTACGCGTCACGAACAGTGAAGCGACGCAGATAACCTGCGACCGTGAATGTGAAGCTGTCCTTCTTACCACTATATGTCCTTCTGGTTCCTTCATGGGGCACAGGATGGAAGAATATCAGCGGACTCTGTCCGAAATCAAGCTGGAACTCCAGTCCCTAAATGAATACATAACGCTTGCCCTCCTTGATGCTGCGATCACCAAGAAGGCGGTTGCCCTGTCAAGTGCACATATAGAGAAGGCAGCGGCGAATACGAAAGAAAAAGCTCTCAGGGAAAGGAGAGTTGTTTTATGGGGCCGCTTCCCCACAACTTCTTCACCAACCGAATTAGCTAAGTCACTCTTAGCCTCTTCGTTCCTCCCGGACGTTACAAATCTCGTATCCGCGAGCAGGCTACGCGCCAAAGCACCCAAAAAGTCACTCGGCCTTTTGGTAACTTTGCCAGCCATGCTGAATCCTGAGGCGGTGGCGGAAAAGTCAGAGGCTCTGAAATCCACCAACGTCCACCTGAATGGCGTTTCTTTCGACAGCTCTCGGCAAGAGAGGGCGAAACGTCAGCAGCAGACTCGCACTAAGTCACGAATAACGGCGGACCGGAAACTACAACTGGAGACTAAGTTCGTGGTTTCTGCCCTCGTAGTATCCATTCGGGCCTATGTGCCAGTGGGAGGAAGCGAAAACGCTGTTTACGAAGTCGCCATTTCAACGGCTGACGGTCCAAGCACGGGCAACGGTGTTCAAGACACCACACAAATGCCGTTCTCCGAGTTACCCACGCCAAAAACCACCAAGAGGCCTCATAAAAAATTATTTCTTCTTAGAATTCGGAACGATAGGAGCTTGCTGGGGCCGCCGCCTGTGAATCAGGAAGAATGTTTTTGCCCCGTCCCACAGGGTATTTCTATCTGTAGCAACATTAAGCAGCGCACTTTACCCCCCGTTTAAGCCCTGTATCCGGAAGAAAAACATGTCAGATTTTCCTTGGGTGAAAACTCTCAAACACACCCCAAAAAATGGAATGTAGCAGGTGTACAGGGGTCGCAATTGGCGACACCGAAAGTGCTGTTCAAGCGTCCTGTAGGGAGGTTGACGTACGCACAAGCAGTGACGTCGCGTCTGCAGCCTCACAAGAGGGCCAACAGAGCCACACGGCCAGCCCGACCGAGCACGATCACACCACCATCTTCAATTCTAAGTCTTATTTCACAAGCTCTTCCTCGCCCCCTCCTATCTCTTTTCTCACAAAGTCAGGTGGGGAAGTAGTTCTCAAGTATATATATACGAACTGTATGAGTTTGTTTCATTACTTATCGGAAATCAGACAGTTAACTATAGTTAACTGTATGTCATTATAATGACATAC